>JAYJMB010001579.1:0-60461 GCA_036873735.1 Pouteria campechiana
AGCTACCATCCAGTTAGGGACCAACAAGTTTGTACAATGGAATATGACAAACTATATATTATAATGATGAGGCTATTTGCTAAACTACACAATTTGGAAATGCATGCTTCGTATCTGACAAAATGCCTAAATGAATGGATTGTTTGAAGGTGGGATGAAATTGCATTAGAGTTGTGTTTGAGAAAACCCCAAACTTTGGCCCAATTGGAATCTTAAATAGAAAGAGGTGCTAATTCCCAACTAATATACATGTTGAGAGATATAAATGAATAATAAAATCTATATTATGTATGTGAATTGAACTTGAATGCATGTTACATATGTACGGCCAAGTGAGTAGTGTTTTGAAAAGTTGAGTTAGGAGTCTTGAGGAAAAAGGAAACATGACATTATCATTCCATTGAGGTAAGTAAGCTTCTTTTCTATTATTCATGTTTGAACGGATGGGGATATCCCAGTGTTTTATATACAGGCATCATGTGTTCATGATCTTTAGCATGGGGATATGGATTATCCCATTACCTTGCATACCGGCACCATGTTTTATGATAATTGGCATGTAATATGATTTAACTAGGGAATTTATGCATCGTCATGGATTTGTTTTACAACTTGAGATTAAATACATGTTATTCTTATAATGCCTTTTGATTTCATAGCATGGATTTTGGCATGGGTCATGCATCTTAGAAGGTTTGAGGGAGTTTTTAAAATGTGTATGATATTGTGATGATAATGTGATGATATATGAATTAAGTACTTATGACCTTTGTGTAGAATGTGTATGTTTGTGATTTATAGTTGATGGCTTATATTGTCTGTGACTTTTAAGTATGATTGTGGATGCCTTGATGTGGCATGTTTATTATATGTGACATCCGAGATGGATGTGGTATGACACCTGTGAGGTGTGGATAGGCCTAATGGCATGTGTTGTGATTGTGATTTATGAGTATGAGGCACTCAATTCCTTCCTAAATGTGGACGGTCATGAACCTGTGGACCCCATAGCTGATGTGGGTAGGGAGTGTCACCGAGGTCAGTGAGGACCTGGACAAGGTGCGGCTTCTGGGCGAGCTACTAGTGAAAGGATGCAGGGAGGGATCGATTGCCCATTGAAGAGAGGAGAGAGTTGTGCTCTAGTTTAATGAGTCAAGTATGTCTTGATGAGGATGCCAAGTAATGGACCTAATTGATGAAGACATCTTAATAGTGAAATCATCTATGAGTTTTGATCATGAGGATAACTTGAAGAGGATAATGTATTTGAGGATGTGTTCAATCCTTTTGAGGATATGTGCATGTAGGGCATGGGGCATATTACATTGTCATGAAATTGAGCATGCTATGGTTTTGCACATGTTTTGGCTTTGATCATATTATTTAATGGATTACTGTTGTTTTCTGTTTTGCCCACTTACCGAGTTTGCCTATACTCGTGCCTTCTTGTTTTAATTTTTAGCTAACAGGTCAAGTAAAAAATTTCAACTGTGGGTTGGCTAAGAGGCAAGATTTGAAGACATTTTCTTTGTGATATAATGATTTATACTTGTAATTCTATAGTGTATTGTATAATTGTATTTAAAAGATTTCACATGATGTATAATCAAATGTATGGCATGTCATAGTGAATTATCATATTATTGTGATTAGAATTGTATTATTCCAGGAAGGTAGATTATCATCATAATCAGTTTCGATCTTGGGCAGGTAACTGTGTGGGTGTGATTATTTTATGGTTAATGTTTTTGTTTGATGATTATGAAAATTGTAGAATTATATGATTAATATATGTTAGGTTAAAGATCCTTATTTTTCAAGGTAGATTCTGTTATATTTTTGGTAGAAAATTTCCCTTAAAAATAGAGAAATGACGGAAAAATAGTAAAACACATTGGCCCCTAGGCAGGGCGTGACAAGAAGCAAGGGGAATAAAAGAATAAAAAATATAATACATATCTGAAAAGAAGAACAACAACAACAACAATAATAAGAAGTTCAAGAAAAAGAAAGCTCTTGCTACATGGGACGTGCTAGAAAGTATGCTACATGAAAGTACCAGTGACAGTGAAGACGATCATGAAACATAATTCAGCAAACAGTCACCAATAAAAGAAGATAAAAAAGAATACTACACTAGAATCAGCTTTATGGCAATTCATGAAGATGAAGTGACTTCTTAACTTGAATCTCAAAATTTCATAGATGAATTAGAAAGCTTATATATTGATCTCAAGGCTTTGAAAGCCAAGTACAAAGAGATAAAAAAAAAAAAGAGTTGTTTAAAACAACCAATGAGTGCTCCAAATTAAAAGGTGAAAATAATTTTCTCAAGAATAAATTACCTATCATCAATGAACTTGAGCAGGTTAAGGCAAAAAATAATGTCCTTAGATAGACCTTAGCCTCCACCTTGTTTAAAATGAAACCAAAGAATAAAGGTGATCAGCAACATAAGAAACAGAGTTATAACTCTTGAAGAAAACAAAGGACCAAACAGTCCATAGTTTGGGTTCATAAAGTTGTTGCAGATGCAATAAATGCAATTTAGTCTCTAAACATTAAAGTAGTGGCACTTAAGAAGCAATGGGTGCTAAAATTTGCTGCCACTAACCCTCTTGGACCCATTCTCAGATAGGTACTAAAGATTAAAACTTGATCTTGTCGTTGCAAATGTATTTGAGAGCTACAAGAAGTATCATGTGGTACATTGATAGTGGTTGCTTAAGACACATGACAGGGAGAAGGAGCCGTTCACTGAGCCAAAAGAGAAACACGATGGAACAATAACCTTTGGAGATAATGGTAAAGGTAAAGTGGTTGAGATTGATAAGGTTGGTCAACCATAATCTACTATTATTTCAAATATTTTATTAGTTGAGGGACTAAAACATAATCTTCTGAGTATTAGTCAATTCTGTGATAATGGTTACAAGGTTATGTTCGAATCTCACTTTTATTCAATCCTAGATCGGCATGACTTAGTTGTAATTCTAGGTAAGACATATGGAAATGTGTATATTTTAAACTTGTTTGATATCCAGTTTAAGTATCTTGTTAGTCATGATAAGTTCCTACTGTGGCATAGAAGATTGGGACATGCCAACAAAGACATGATAGAAAGACTATACTGAAAAGATCTTTTTGTTGGCTTACATGAACTGAAATTTGATAAAGAACAATTGTGTGATGCTTGCATGAGAGGAAAGCATGCCAAAGAATCTTTCAAACCAAACAGAGAAGTATACACAACTAAGCCACTTCAATTGCTACACATAGACTTACTGGAACTAATGAGAACTAGAAGTCTTAGAAGAAAATATTACGCATATGTCATTGTTGATGATTATAGTAAATATACTTGAGTGATGTTTCTTGCATCTAAAGATGAGTCTTTTTCATTCTTTGAAATATTTTGCAAGCGTGTAAAGAATGAACAAAGTTCTCACATAGTTGTCATTAGGAGTGATCATGGTGGAGAGTTTGAAAACCATGAGTTCATAGCTTACTGTGAAAACAATGGGATCTTTCAAACTTTCTCTACATTAAGAACATCCCAGTAGAACAAAGTAACTGAAAGAAAAAATAGAACATTACAAGAGATGGTGAGGACCATGTTGAGGGAATATAATCTGCCATAATATTTTTGAGCTGAAGCTATGAACACCGCTTATTTATTATCAATAGAATACATACTAGGCTAATAATTAACAAAACTTCATTTGAGTTTTATTATGGCAAGAAGCCCAAGATATCATTTTTACATACTTTTGGCTACAAATATTTTATTCTTAACAATGGAAAAGGAAATCTTGAAATTTTGATAGCAAATCCAATGGAGGGATATTCCTCAATTATTTCATTATTAGCAAAGCATTTAGAATCTACAATTTGAGTAATAAAGCTGTAGAAGAGTTTCTTCATGTTAAATTTGATGAATCTTCTAACCATTCAAAGAGAATAAGTGATTCTAATGATGAAGCAGATAGACTCACAACAGACATGGAGAGGATAAATCTGTAAAATCAAGATAAACAAAGTCCATAAATAAAAATAGTAAAGGATGAAGTAGATAGATATTTTGAATCATCCATAAGTGAGGTAAATAAGGAAGGTAATTCTTCTCTTTCTAAAGATTGGAGACTCATGCATGCTCATCCTAAAAACCAAGTAATTGGTGATGTGTACAAAAGAGTTAGGACTAGATCATCCTATCATCAAGTACTGGTAATTTTGCCTTCATTTCTCAAATAGAGACAACTTGCATAGACTATGTGTTATAAGATGAGAATTGGATTTTAGCTATGCAAGAGGAATTGGAGCAATTTAAAAGAAATGACGTGTAGCCTTAGTTCTAAGACCTGACCATCAATCTGTTATAGGAACCAAATGGGTCTTTAGTAACAAACTTGATGAATTTGGCTTAATAGAGAAGAATAAGGCAAGATTAGTAGCAAAGGGATACTATCAAGAAGAAGAGATAGACATTGATATACGCCCCTATTGCTAAGATAGAAGTCATTGGAATGTTATTAGCATTTGCATCTTTCACGAATTTTAAAATTTACCAGATGGATTTCAAATCTGCATTTTTGAATTGATTCACTAATGAAGAAGTTTATGTAGAACAACCCCCTCAATTTCAATTTTCTCATGATCCTAACCATGTCTTCAAACTCAAGAAAGCCCTCTATGAATTAAAACAAGCTCCTAGATCATGGTATGAGAGGCTAAGTATATTTTTTATTAAGAAAAGATTTTCAAGGGGTAAAGTAGATACCACACTCTTCATTAAGCATGCTATGAACGATATTCTTACTGTACAAATATATATAGATAATATTGTATTTAGAGCTAATGATAAAAATCTTTGTCAAAAGTTTTCTAAGTTAATGCAGGGAGAATTTAAAATGAGCTTGGTGGGAGAATTAAACTTTTTCTAGGACTACAAGTAAAGTAAATGAAAGAGGAAATTTTCATCCACTAAGCAAAGTACACAAGGAACTGCTGAAGAAATCCAATCTTGAAGATGGAAGAAGGTATGGAATTCCAATGAGTACTTTCATCGAATTGGACAAGGAAGAAAAAGGTAAATTCGTTTGTCCAAAACTTTATAGAGAAGTATGATGAGATCTCTATTGTATCTTACTTCTAGTAGGCCAGATATTATGTTTAGAATATGTATGTGTGCTAAATTTTAGTTAGATCCTAAAGAATCACATCTTATTATTGCCAAAATAATCTTTAGATACCTCTTAAACACTCCAAACCTTGGTTTATGGTATCCAAAATGTTCAGATTTTGAGTTAGTTGGGTACTCTTATGCTAATTTTGCTAAATATAGAGTAGATAGGAAGAGTTCCTTAAGGACTTATCAGTTTCTTAGAAGCATGATCATATCATGGTTCTCTAGAAAGCAAACATCTGTTACACTGTCAACTGCCAAGGCTGAATATATTGCAATTGGAAGTCATTGTGCACAGATTCTCTAGATGAAACAGCAACTAAGTGACTATGGTCTTAAATTTGTTGATACACCCATTTGATGTGATAATACCTATGCCATAAATCTAACAAAAAATCTTGTTATGCATTTTAGATCTAAGCATATAGAAATCAAGCACCATGTTATTAGAACTCATGTCTAGAATCACAATGTCTGTATAGAATTTGTACCAACAGAAAAAATAGTTAGTAAACATTTTAACTAAACCACTCTCGGAGGATAGATTTTGTATGATTAGAAAAGAGTTAGGAGTGATAGATCCATGTGCATAATGATAATTTCTTGATATGATCATCACATTCTGTTTGCATATATATGATCTGATTGATTATTTTATGCGTTGTATGATTTCAATTCTATATATCTACATGTTTTGAGATGTTGAGCTTTACTTAGAATATGTCATACTTAGTTTTAAGACACACTTTTTGACATATGAAACTTCACTTTATAATATCCAACTTCCGCCTGAAATCCTATTTCCAAACACAGCCATCTTCGTCCAAAATTACAATTCCGAACTAAGCCAAAATCCTTTGTGTCCAAAAAATCTAGTCTTATTGCTTATCTTCCAAAAGTGACTAAACCTTCATTTATGAGGCAGAACCTCATTTTCCCATTGGAATTAAAATATTCTTCATTGGAATGCTTATCTCTTAACCATATTTAGCAAATATTCATTTGAAATCTCGTCGAGAATCTGCTAGAACCTCGTAAGACCCCTAGAAACTACCTTACTAATACATCCATGCCTATTAATTCATCCTCGTCCAGACACTGCTAAAGCAAAAGTGAAAAAGAAAGAGCTCAATCTATGTGATGAAGATCATGAGGAGAGAAAGAACAAGTGAAAAATGTGCAGAGGAAAATTCCTTCAGGCGAAGCAATGTGGACAGAGAAGTTATTGAGATGTTTTGGATTCGAGATAGTTCTTTTAATGAACTTGATGAAGTTCATAATGTATCTGAATAAAAAGATAAGAGAACTAGATGGATGTCTATAAGAGATATTACGTTCTTTGGAGATTACCATAACCATCTTCATGTGAGTCCAAAGACCCTACTTCTAACATTACCATCTTTGGAGGTCGAAAACTAGGAGGGAGAAGCCATATCGCAGCAACCCCCTTCTCCTCCATCCAAAACTTGGGCTCCTCCGATGTGATCTTACTAGAAGTAATGAATGCATGTCTACGCATGATTCCAAACTTTTCAAAGGATCATAATCGAGTTCCACCTCAATCTCTCTACCCCACCTTTTCTTCTATCCATGTCATCCCTACTGCACCTTTTACTATTAGATTAGAACTCTATAGTACTGAAATAGATCTAAATGTATGTCTATTTATACTAAAATGAAAGGAAATATCTTTTTGTGTTCATTTTGAGTATTTTATTGCACATTTTGTCTTATATATACTTTCTTTCCCATGTGCCTTTTTGATAATGACAAAAAGGGGGAGAAGATATCTTTATGTGTTGGTATAATAATAAAGAAATTGTATGATAGTAGAAAAGAGGAGATAGTAGTTGTATGATGGAGAAATGGTAGAAATTGTATAACTAATTAATAGAAAATTTTCTCTATATATTAAATAAATCGTATGCATTCATTAAGGGGAAGCTATGTACCCATTTAATATATCTTTGATTAGTAATGTGAATGCAAGTTGTAAGGGGAAGCTATGTATGTTTCATTTTCAATGAATTATTTCTATTTAATTCCCATATACGTTTATGTTTTATCTATTTGAAAAGTAATTCACTTAGATGTTTTGTCATCATCAAAAAGGGGAAAATTGTTGAACTAAACTTATTTTACTTGGATTGATTTTGATGATGAATGCGTATCGACAACCATGATTTGATGATGAGCAAAATGCTTATGAGTGAACGATTAGTCTATTGATAAATATTTTCCAAGTGTGCAGTAATATGTCAGGAAAATAACATAAGTGGACAACACAAACAAGGCCATATCAATGACTAGATCCACTAGGAAGAAAACATAAATACTCAAAGAATATGGCAGGCATCATAGACAAACTTTAAAGCCAGTTCGAACATAGTCTCAAGCACTATCAAAGTAAATCAGATAGATGCCCAAGCTTGATCAGAAACAAGGCTTCAAAAGGAGAAAAGGAACTAAGTTTCGGACTCAAGCAAGCTCGAATATTGCAAAAGCAATTTCGAACACTAAAAAGTAAAGTTCAAACACTACATAACCAATTTCAAATATTGCTAAAGTCAGTCCAATGCATCTCAGAAGTCCAAGTCCAAGAATTTCAAGTGCTAAGCTTTGGAAATTGTCATTGTTGGAGTCAGTCAGTCTGAAATTTAACTTCAGACATTGCTAGTTCACTCTCGAACAAAGCCAAATTTTAGTCATATAGCCAAGACAATTCACGTCTCTTCTAAATCCAAAATTTAACTTCGGACACAGCGATTCACTTTCGAACATAGCTTAAAGAAGTCTATTGCTAGGTGAACGATTCAAGTCAATCTGAAATCTTAACTTCAAACATAGTTGTTCATTTCAGACATTGCCAAGACCCTTCAGACAGTGAGAACCCGTGAGAACACTTCAACGGGCAGAAAATCTTGACAACCTTGCATTTAATGAACATCATTTTCTCCAATGGGAAGATTTTGAAACCCAGTTTAAAGGAGTAAAGAGAGGTTGTTCCAAAAAGATCAAAGAGTTGAAGAATTTTTTGAAAGATCTTACAAGGCATTTTACTTCAGCTTTAAAGCTAACTCCATTGAGCAAAAAGTTAATCTGCATTCAAAGCTCAATCTCTACAACAACATTTGAGAGTCTAAAATTCTCTGTATTTATTGCAATATATTTATTTTCACTACACTTCATTTTTGTACATCTCTGCCTATGTAAGAGGCATTTTATTTGAACAACTATTATTGTTTGACACAACAAGCAAGGGGCTTACTAATTGTGTATAAGTTTATTGGTGAGCTTGGAAAAATAACTTGTACAAGTTTGTTAGTGAGGTTTGAAACCAACATGTATAAGTTTATTGGTGAGCTTCAAAACCAATTTGTGTAAAGTTTGTTAGTGAGTTATAATACCAACAGATATTTAGTAGAACCTAAGTGCAGTGAGTGAGGCTGACTTAGAGAGAGGAGTAGGTACCTTATTGTGAGTTGTGCATTGTGCTGTGTGATTTACTCCTTATTCTTTTCAGCATCTTGATTTTATATTGGACAAAATTTTAAAAGCTTAATTCAACCCCCTCTTGAGCTACCTTAGATCGAGACCAACAAATCCTTGCTGAAATTTCCCCATATTCTTCTAATTTCTCCAAGAAAAGTTTGGATGATTTCTCCATCCTGGATTATATGTGTTGGAGTATGGGTTACTCTAATACTTGTTGAAGTTTCCAACAAATTATGCTTGCTCCTGTTGAGGTTGCATGAATGGATTCCCGCCCTGACATTCTTCACTAGAATGGTTACCTTGATAGAAATCAAATATAATTTAAGTTTGAATAGCATTTACTCTAAGTTTCTTCATGAGGGCAATAATATCACTAGCTTGAGCAACAACTTGAGCAGTTAAAGCAGCCATAGCATCGACTTCATAAACTCCAATTGATTTCTTTGTTATCACCCTCTCACTTGACCATTGGAAGTTATTTGTGGCCATGTCTTCTAGCAACTCATATGCCTCATCTTTTGTTTTCTTCATTAGCGCTCCACCTGTAGATGCATCAAGCAAGGTTCTGGTAGTGCCAGTCACTCCATTATAGAAATTGTGAACTTGCATCCATTTGGACAGCCCATGATGTGGACACTTTCACAGTAGCTCCCTATATCTCTCCCAAGCATCATAGAGAGTTTCACCTTCTTACTAGATGAAATTGTTTACCTCTATCTGCATCTTTGGTATTTTTGCTAAAGGAAAAAATTTAGTAAGAAAATTTTGAACTAAATCATCCCAACTCATAATAGAGTTTGTAGAAAGAGACTTCAACCAATTCGTTGCTCTATCCCTCAAAGAAAAGGGAATAATTGAAGGTGAATGGCATCGTCAGAGACTCTATTGTATTTGACAATATCACATATCTCTAAAAAATTGGTGATGTGGGAATTAGGATCTTCATTAGGCAGTCCAATGAAGTGAATTCCTTTGATCATCTACAAAATCACTGGTTTCAATTCAAAATTGTTTGCATAGATGGCTAGCCTTCTGATCAATGGTTGAAATCCTATTGTCATTGATAATGCATAATCTCTCGACGACATCTGTGGAGGGTTCTCATTCACTTCTCCCAGATCAACCATAGTGTTGTGAAACTGACTGATAGCTTCTCTTCTCTCCATTCTTATCCTTTGAAGTGTGTGTTCTATCACAAAATCAAAAGGGATTAAATCGTTGCTCCCAGATCTTTGTATACACGTATGAATAACCATGTGAAAAAGGTACAAAAATTACAATGAATAACAAAAATAAAATAAAAAATTTTAAAATAAAAGTAGAGTTATTTATTTCAATATTAGCAAAAACTAAAATCCTCGGCAATGGTACCAAAAGCTTATTGTGGATTTTCTAAATGCAAGTGTACATATCACCAACAAGCAATAAAGTGTTAGTAAGAAATTGTTTGCACAAGGACTTAAGCTCACCCAAGTACCAAATTACTTTAACTCTGAATTTTGTTTGAAGAATCAAAATATAGTAAAAAGATAAAAAAGAAAATATGTACTAACAGAGCTTGACAGGTGTAAAGATCTATGCAAGTAGAGAATCAGTGTTTGAGACATCTAGGGGTTTCGAGTTCACTGGATTAATACTATTCAATTCTCATCCAATTTAATAAATAAATTTTTACTCTTATGTTGATAACAAATTTCTCTTTTGTAATTATTATTCTTTCTTAAGTCATAATAATCTATCTCAGTTAACAAATTTCCTACATCTCTATTAAAATTTTGAACTAACTAAGATGCATTAAGATCAAGAAATTCATAGTGTTAAATAAGCCTCATGGATATCTCTATTATCATAACAATCTTATGGTGTTTAACTGTGGTTTAATTCAATTATTGCTTCGCTACCTCAAATTAAATTATAAATCATGTTGAAAGGACATGTATACTTTCACAAGAACTAAACTCAGATTAAACACTCAACATAATTAATGAATAAACATGGAATTGAATTAAAAAGAATAAAATTAATATTCATAATCTGGCTACATCGTTGAACTAAAACAAAATGTTTAGCTCATAATGGAACTAAAATAAAATCATAAGTGTTGTCTTAAACATGATTTAGAAAAGAAAAAAAATTGAAGGACTGAGAAAATAAGAGAATGAATTGTCTCTAAGTAGCACTTCATTTTCTTTACAGCAATCTCTCTTACAAATCTTCTCTTTTGCACCAACAAAACTTCTCTCCCAGCTAGGTCACATCCTCCCCCCTATTTTTTCACCTTAAAACTTCTTTAAATAACCCAATTTAAGGTTTGTTAGCACCTCCATACGGATTCCCAAAGTTATTATGCTCAAATAATACACAAAAACATAAAAATATTAAGTTACCGCATGTCTTGGGCGTTGTGGCACTCAGATTCTATCCACTTTGTAATGCCCAAATAGATTGTGGGAGTAGCATCACCCACTCGCTACCCACTAATGTGCATCTGCGCACTATCTATTCACTAGGAACAATATTTAGTATTTTGGCCATAACTTTCTCATATGATATCCAAATTACATGATTCTTGATATTGAAAAGGCTGCAACTTTCTTGTTTAACACTTTCTCCAAATCATCCTCCATATATTCCAAAAATTGGATACAAGTGTCTTCTTTTTCATTTTAAGCTCCTTTTACATGTTTTGATACCTGCAACACAGACTAACTCCATTAACTATAATATTTAATCAAATATAATTATAAACCAATAAAATCATATCAATTGAGGATCCAATGCATGTGAACTTAGGTATTAAAATCTGATAAATTATGAGCTTATCATAAATAATTTACCAAGTTCTTTTTTAAACAATGATTTAATATTTGAAATATTAATATATCCAAGTCTCTTATGATATAACCAAAGATCATCATCTATAGCACTATGACATTTTCTAATGAGGTCATCTAGGTAAACCAAATATGCATTTTCATATCTTTTACCACCAAAAAGTAGTCTATCATCTTTGTTAAATATACTACCTATTAATGATTCAAACACAACCTTGAAACTTTTATCACACAGTTGGCTAATGCTCAACAAGTTATGCTTGAGTCCTCAACATATAAAACATCTTTAATACATGCTTTAGACATACCTTTGCAATACTTGGAAAACAAAGTTGTTAGTGCTATCTTTTTTCACTCATATGTTTGTTCATCATCAAAACTAAGTTGTTATTATATATTTGTCATCAAAATCAAGTTGTTATGGGGTTTGGACTAAACAAAATATAGTGTCAAACAATTACCAAGGCCTAACTAGTGGTGCCATTACAAGTGCCAAGATTTAATTTTTAAATTTTAAAACTTAAAAAAATGGCCCCAATTTTTTGTATCCAAAGAGGTATATTCCTAATTGAAGTCTTGAAGTTGAAGACTTCAAGAGGCAAGGGACTAGTGTAAAGATCAAATCTTGCACATCCAAGTGGCATGAATTCAAACAACGCAAGTTGCGCATTAAAGGAAGTGTAAAGTGGTGTAATCACCCCCATGTAACTAGATTAGAAACCCCTTTCAAATTAGAGGATGATTGACTTGCCCTTTGTATAATTGCCAACTTGTTAGTAGGACCATATGTACATAAGAAAAAGAAAAAAAATGAAGGAAGGGCAATCAATTATTCTCTAAAAAAATCTTATTTACATTTTTAGCATCTACATGGACCATTAAACATTTGTAATCTTGGAGGAAAGAGATATGTTTATTATTGTAAATGATTATTCTAGATTTACTTGGGGAATATTCTTATCTAACAAGGATGAGATATTATTTACATTTTCCAAGCTTTCCAAGAAGGTGAAAACTGAAAAACAATTATTTATAATAGTTATAAGAAGTGACTATTGTGGTAAATTTGAAAATAAATAATTTGCACAATTTTGTAAAAAATCATGGCATTCACCATAGTTTTTCAGTACCCCAAACTCTACAACAAAATAGAGTTATGAAAAAGAAAAATAGAACATTGCAAGAGAATGCTAGAACCATGCTAAATGACCAAATTGTCTAAGGAATTATGGGCAAAAGCTATTAACACAACTTATCATGTATTGAATAGAATGACCACTAGAGTCATCCTCAAAAAGCTCCATACGAGCTTTGGAAAAGAAAGAAACCAAATACTCATATTTTTATACTTTTGGTTGTACCTACTTTATCTTGAATAATGGTAAAAATGACCTTGGAAATTATGATACTAAGAGAAATGAGACTTTCTTTCTCAGTTATTCAAACACAGTCAAGCCTTTTAAAGTTTACAACAAAAGCACATTTGTTGTAAAAAGTTAGTTCATGTTAGTTTTGATGAGTTGTCTTTAACTTCAAGAAATCAAATTATCGAAAGTGATGTAGATGAAGTTGAAGTTGAAATGAGAAGGCTGCAATTTCAAGAGAAAGGGTGAGTAACTACAAATGATCAAATAGAGATTTGAGATAATACTCCATTTCGACTTATTAGAGATTTGAGATTTACGCATGCATCTCCGAGGGATCAATTGATAGGAAACATCTATGATGATATGAGAATTAGGAGATTCATGCATTGCTTTCATTTACAACTAGAACCATCTTGCATTAACCAAGCTATGAATGATAAAAATTAGATTTTAGCAATGTAAGAAAATAAATTGAATGACAGTGGTTTAATTGTGGGAAATAAAGTAAGATTAATTACTAAGGGGTACTTTTAAGAAGTTGATATTGATTTTGAAAAGTCTTATACCCCTATAGCTAGGTTTGAAGTGCTTTAAATATCGCTTACTTTTCCGTCCCTTATGGACTTTAAGCTATTCCAAATAGATGTCAAAAGTACCTTCTTTAATGGCTTCATTAATAAAGAGGTTTGTATTGATCATGAGTTCAAAAAGAGTAAAGTAGATATAACTCTCTTAATTAAGTATGTAGTTAGTAATATTTTGATTATGTAAATACATGTTGATGATATCAATGTTATCAAAATCGAATCGGTAATTGAACCAGCCAATGAGCTAGTTCAGTTCAAATCGGTTGGACCACTCAATCGAATTGGTTTGAACTATGACATAATCATAATATAATTATGATGTCATAAAATTTTAATAATTTTAAAAATATATAAATATTATAAAAAAATTTAATAATATAATAATTATATTATGCATGAAGCAATGATTCTATAGCCTAAGACAATAAGAAATAATATATAATAATCAAAATAAAAAATCATAATGTATAATTATTATTCATGATTATGTAACTATGTAAGTAACATAGAATAATCGTTATTATCCAAGTGGGTTTAGGTTGGACATATGTTGAAAGCCTATAAGTTAGAAACACAGAATAATCACATAATGGTCTTGAAAAATAGAAAAAATAGATTTAAAATCTGCACAAAAAAAAAACTTACACTGTCACTACTCGCTAGACTTGAAGGAGATAGTTGAAGCTAAAGAAGAAAAATAAATCTTCAGTTTGGAAAAATAGAGAAAAAAATAGGGAAACAATCTTGTAAAAAAGCCTTACAATTATAGAGCTTCTTATGAATGGTTGCTCGTTACCGATAGAGTTGTCGAAGATGGGGATGTTGCTGCAGTAGTCAATGGTCTTTGTCGTCGATGATGGCCAGAGCTGAGGACGAGTGACAAGAAAAGGAAAGATGGGCAAAGTTGTCAAAGATGGGGATGCTGTCGCGATCATCAATGGTTGTCGTCATCAACAATGGCTAGAGCTAGAAGGAAACCTTGTTCGGTTTGGACGAGTGATAGGGAAAGGGAAAATGAGTTTCAGCAGAGCTGTCGAGGACGGGGATGTTGCTGCTATAGATGATGGATGTTGGATTTCTAATTAGCTATTCGACGGTGAGGGTGATGGTGAGCAATGCTTTGAAGGTGCGTTCAAAAATTAGGGGCAAGGAGGGATGGGGAGGGCGTCGGACACAAGGGGATAATTTTTTAGTTTTTTTATTTTTTATTTTTAAAATCCAAGCCGGTTGGACCAATTCAGCAGTCGAACCACGGTTCATCTAGTTTTTTTTAGTCCAACCAGACCAAACTCAAACAAATAGATGTCAGATCGATTGGCAATCAGACCGGTCGGACCGGCCAATCTAGTTCGATTTTAATAACATTGGATGATGTCATATTTGGTGCTATTAATAAGAAAATACGTAAAAGATTTTCTAAGTTAATATAGGCTAAAGTTGAAATAAGCATGATGAAGAACTAAACTTCTTCCTTGCACTACAAATCAAGTAATCAAGAGAAAGAATTTTCTTAAACCAATTCAAGTAAAACAAGGAAATGCTTAAGAAATTCAGCATCTTGGCTGCAAAGTCAATGAAGGCAATGAGAACATCCATGAGAATGTATAAGGGCAAATTAGGTAAACTAATTGATCAAGCGCATTATAAAAGTATGATTGATTATTTTACTTGACTACTAGCTATCCCGATATTTTGTTTAGAGTATGTATGTGTTCTAAATTTCAATTTAATTTTAGACAGTCACACCTTCCTAAAGTTAAGAGAATCTTTTAGTATCTTCTAGATATTCAAAGTCTTAGTTTGTGGTGTCCAAAAGAATCTTCCTTTAATTTAATTGGATATTCAAGTATAAATTTTATTGGATATAAATTAGATAGAAGGAGCAAAAGTGGAACATGCTAATTTCTTAGAAGCATGCTTGTTTCATGATTTTTATGAAAATAAAATAGCATTGCTCCTTTTACTAAAAAAGCAAAATATGTTGTTGTTGGGTATTGTTATGCTTAACTCCTCTAGATTAAATAGAAATTTGTTGACTATGGATTGAGTTTTGAGAACATATCCATTAGGTATGATAACACTAATATGATAAACTTGATAAAGAATTTAGTTTTGCATTTTTGCACTAAGTATATCAAGATTAGGCATCATTTCACTAAAGATCATGTAAAAAATTATGATAATATATGGTAAAGAGGGGAAAGGCCCTATATATTTTAAGATGTACCTAATCCATTAAGACTATTTTCAATATTATTATCTATTAAATTTAAGAAAGGATAATAAATGCTACAATGGTTCAAAACAAATAGAACTTTCACATGAATGTTTTTATTATTCCAATTATTTTACAATTTTGAAGAATATTATATTATATATAATCTAATTCATTAATATATATTTTATTATCAAATAAAAGAAAAATACTTTTTAATCACATAAAAGTAATTCATATGATAATTTTAAAATAAATCTTTAATTATTTATTATTTTTTATATTCTATATCCCACCTATATATTTTATATGAATGATTTTCATAAGAAATAAATAAATAAATTTTTAAATTTAGTTGAATTAGATTAATATTAAAAAATATAAATGGGTTCCACTTTGCCAAGATTACATAATAAATTTGTAATCATTATTATGCCTAAGATGCATTTTTTATGACTGGGCTGAAAACATGGCTAAGTATTTTTTATTAACCTAATCTATTTAAAATATTTCTTTATTATTACAAAAAATATTCATATAAAATGTATAAATGGGCCATAGAGGATAAAAATAGTAGAAAACAAAAGTTTATTTCAAAATTATCATATAAGCCACTTTTATGTTATTAAAAATATATTTTTTTCATTTATCCAATATATATATATATATATATTTAATGAATTAGATTTTATATAATATAAAATAGAGGGGTTTCTAAAAGTTGCAAAATAATTTAAATAGTATAAATACTCATCTAACAATTTTATCTACTTTAAATCATTTTAGCATTCTATTTAGCCAACATTTTCATTTAATAAATAAATAATATTTAAAACATTTTTATGTTTTTTTCTTTAGCTCTTCCCATAGAAACCACTCACATATAATATAATTTATTATATTATAAATATACATATTATTAGGCAAATGAAAAACAATTGTCATTACATAAAAGTGACTTGTATGATAACTTTGAAATAAACTTTTAAGTTCTATTATTTTATCTTCTATAGCCCATTTGCACATTTTATATAAAGAACTATTTTTAAATTTTAAATAAATTTGATTAATACAAAAAATATAAATAAGTTTCATCGATTAGCCACATTTGCAACTTTGGTCATAAGGAATGCACGTTAGGCGATTACAAATTTAGCATTTAATCTTGGCAAAGTAAAACTCATTTAAATTTTTACCATTAATATAATTCAACTAAATAAAGAATTTATTTATTTTTTTTGAATCATTTTAGTATGCTATTTAGTCTCTTTTGAAATTAATAAATAATATTTAATACATTTTTAACTAATTAGATAAATCCTGAAGTAAATAAGACCTTTGTTCTCTTTGCTAAAGATCAGGTATATTCCGTCCTTGATTATTCTTTAAAAAAAAAACTTCAATAAAATTACTTTTAAATTTAAATTTACAAACAAGCACATTTATAATGCATCACGTATTTACATTCTATTTTATGAAAATATCCTGGTAAGTTTCAAAATATCCGACATGGTTAAAACAAGTGACGTTAGCGGCTGGAAGCACCAGGTGATCCACACTACTTTTTACTTATTTTTTCATATTTTGTTCACATCTTTTCCACATTTCAAGACAAAGTAATAAATTGATTTAAAATATTATGAACAATAAAGTAATGTGTCCTAATACGAATTTGGATCCGGTTCTCGATAACACACATCTCCCGTCATTTTATTCCTTTTATGCCTTTTATTCCAATCATTAAGTTACAATTTATCATTTCCACTGAAGAATTTGGAGATTCCGTGCCATGCTATTCTAAAACATGAGGGCCAGATTACTGTTTTTCTTTTTTCTGAAAAGAAAATTACGTTGGAGAGGGGTTGGCTCCCATGATCCATGCTGCTAGGTGTTGGAATGTGGTGAAGTACGTTTCCTTGGAAACGTACCAGTATGTTTCTAATCCACTTCCTAAAAAATGTATCTGGATGGGAGATGCTCGGCCTCCTTGTCAAGATGCTACTGAGTTCAATGCGTGAAGGATTTCATTCGCACCCTGTGCACAGGCTTACATGTGGGTTGTGGATCCTGCGGCAACATCTTGGCCATTAATCACATTAATACTCTCGACCTTGCATATGTAAACAGATTGGGGCACACAAGTATAGCTTTAGCTCTTATGCATAAAAGTTTGTCACTTATTATTATTATTAGTATTATATTATTATTATTATTGTTATTATTAAAAAGCATAAGAAAACAGCATTTGGCTGCCCCAATATTGGACATCTTTTAATGGTCTTCATGAACAAGAATAACAACAGGACCAATAATAACAGTACTAGTAGGGCTATGCCACCTAAAATTTATCATACCATCATATGCCCACAGAAGTGATGTGCAAGAAATACTTGCAGCAAAATGTGAATCAATGCCTACCTCGTGAAACACATTTTAAAAATTGGCAGGGTCGTTGGCAAACGTTAGAAATACATAAAATTTAATTTCATCCATCAGCGGCTGGTCAGCATGTAAAAGGAAAGAGGTAATTACATGACATAATCTAGAAACAGGCAGGATAGAAAGCAAGGAAAGGACAAAATGAATGAAGATATAGTAATAGAAACTCGATAAGATTTGTCCGGAACCTTGTCAAAGGACTTAAGTCAGAGGAAATATGCAATCGAAAAGGATGCATCAGCTCCAAAAGCTACAGAAACGAAAACGAAGCATGCATCAGGTCCAAAAGGTAAAGGAAAAGAAAGGGATGTACTTCACACATCATTATGTCCGACTGCATGTCGAAGTGTTTTTCTTCAATCCTTGGCTACATATTGGGAGAAATTTCATGGAAACTATCGACGATATTTTGTCTACGCTGAAAAACCAGCTCTGAAAACCTTATTTCCACTTCAAATCGGCTATTTTCCCTCTCAACTGGGAGAGTTTGGATGGCAAATCCCATGGGCACATGATATGCCCCACCTTAGGGCCCCAACTACCTCATGTTCCCATGTGAATTATTCCAAACCCCAAGTATGCTAGGCTTTCTGGTATCACTTGTTTAACCTGGTAAAAAAACTCATGCAATCATAATCAAAATAGATATTAAATAATTTCAAAGCAACTCCTCACACTTCTCCTAACAATTATAACAATCATAACTTAAAAATTAAAGGAACCCTCTTCCTGAGATATGTGTGCTCATACTCATGCAACATTATTGGGTTCTCCTGGCATAATGTAAAATGATAAGAATGAGCGAAAGCTCCACAAGTAAAATCATTTCAAAAAACATCTCATATCATGATACATCATTTCTCGTTCACCTCTTTGGTACAACCAAGTTTGGGTCCAGTTTTGTTAATTGCATAATCTCTTGGAACCAAAAATTCCTTAGTTCCAATATCTTGTACTTCTTTATAAAACATTTGTAAACCTTGTGATCATGACAATTCTAGAAATTACATTTTTCTTTTGATTCATTTTAAGGAGATTGTTCGGGTGGTTGCAGTTTGGTACCAAGTGAAATTCCTACAGGTAGAATTGTTGTCTTTCTCATTTATAGAATTTCAAATTTTTATAAGCTTTGGCAAAGTCTTGGAGCTGTATGGTTGTTCCTTCAATCCGATACCTCTAAGGTTTTCTCCTCTATATAATAGTTGATTTAAAATGAGATAACTCAATGCCAATTCTCCTTGATGGGAAAATCCATCAATCGCTTCTTGCATATTTTTCTTGTCTTCTTTCAACTCTTCTATTTCAGACTCTAGTTCCTTTATTTTCAACCTCAATTGGTCATTTCCTAATATTGAGGATTGGATTTCCTTGATTTTCAATTTTAGTTGGTCATTCTCAAATTGGTAAAAAGTTTAAGTTCCTTTCTCTTTGCCAAGAATTTTTTGCCAATATTCTCAAATTCAATAAATAAAAAATCATAAGAAAGTTAGAATTCATCCATGTCATTATAAATAGAAGAAATAATGTAATATCTCTAACTCTAGCCAATATAAAGTATTGTCTAGCCCACCAGATCTCGTTAGCGAAATCTTGGAGTTGTATAGTTGTAAACCGTGTGAGTTCTATATGTCAGTGGGGTTTGATGAGTCCAAATCTAACAATACTTCATATTGGCTAGAGTTGGAGATGTTACAAATGATATCAAGACTATTTTCTAGTTGTCGCCATGTAGCAGATGTGCTGAGCTCACATTGGATGTGTGGTAAAAGAGATCCTGGGATATGTTTGATAATACAAGTCATTGTGAGACATCTTTTGGGCTAAAGGGTTGACCTAAAAGGACCATTGTCTGGGTTACATGTCAACAAGATTTGGTGGGCTCAAAGCAAACAATACTTCATATTAGTTAGATTTGGAGGCATTACAAATAATACCAATGGAGTTTACCTCAGTTTCTTCCATGGTGTTATTGATGTTGGATGTGCTTCCTTGTTCCTCCACAATTGCCATATAGCACTCATCGAATTCAACCATTGCTATAGTGCATCTTTTTACATCACCATCCCTACTTGATTCCAATCTACTAGAATGTGATGGAGTTTCTTCATCAACCCATAAACCTTTTCCATTTACTTTCATCTTTCTTCTATTCTTCTCATAATTGTCACTTCCCTCTTCTTTTCTTCTTCTTCTCCTTATCACTTTGTTCAACTAGGTCTTTATTGGGACACTCCCCTTGCATGTGTCCCTTTCCTCCACATTTGTAGCACTTCTTCTTTCTCCTCTTTTTTCTATCTCTTCTAGGTGGTCTCTTGCTGTCACCTCTTGAATTTTAGAGTGATCAGAGCAATGTTGTCATCATCAATCTAAGTGTCTTCATGATTGCTCTCTTCTTCTATCCTCAAGGAAAAACTCGTTTTGCCCTTCCTATTTTCTTCTTTTTTGCATGGTTAGTTTGTGTGTCATCAACAAGCCAATTATCCTGTCAACTTTGAGAGTATTGAAGTCTTTAGCTTCCTCAATTGTTGTTACTTTATTTGACAACAAATTCGAAAGAGCTCTCAATATCTTCATAACCTACTCAAATTCACAAATTTCTTTCTCCAAACCTTTAGGAGCATTAGTAATTTTAGAAAATATACCATAATTCAAAAATGCTCTCCTTGTTTCATGCTAAAGCTCTCTAATTGTCTAATAACATGTTTTTCTTCAGTCATTTAACTTGGAATGTTCCTTCACAGATTGACTCTAATTTATCCTAAATTTCTTTGACAATTTTACAAGGTAATACTTTATCAAACTCTATAGGTGATAAAGCACAAAATAAAATATTCATTGCTTTGGCATTTGATTGCACTGCCTATATTTCATCCTCGTTTCATTCTAGTATCAAAGTTATTAGTCTTTCAAATTTTTTCGCTTTTCATACTTCAACATTGGTTGAGAGGATAAGCATTTTTACTCTCATCTTCCAATAGCTACAATTGTTACCATCAAACAAGAGCTGTTGAGTAGACAACTGGACCTCAATAAAGGTGTGTAGGGAAATGTATGGGCGGGCTACCGTTGGTATCTCCTCAAAGAAATTATGAGGCCTACTCTAATGCCACTAGTCGATCTCAAGTCATGACTTAACCTAAGAGAGGAGGGGTTAATTAGGTAATGAAAATTTCACAGAACTCAATCCCTTGCAGGATTAACTCCCATTTAAAACGAGCAGAACGCTTGATCAAAGCACAAGCACAAAGGGAAGCTAAAAAAGAGATAAACACAGCAATATATAATGGTTCAACACAAGCCGGTACCTACTTTACTCTTCCAAAGCAATTTCCTTCTTTGTTTTAGGTTCCACTAATTGCAACACAGCAATAAAACCATAGAATTTCAACTCCCATCTAGATTCCAACTCTAGGGGGTGTATACAGTTGCACAAAACAAAAGGTATGAGCACACAAGTTTAACACTTTTCTTTGTCTTCTGGAAAGTAGTCTCAATACTACTCCAAGGAAGCACAAACCAAACTAGATTAACATACAAGAAATTAAATGTTTATAAAGAAGATTTAAGAACAGGAAAGCTCTCCAATTCGTTTAAGTAGAAGTCTTTGAAAACTTTTTAGGGTTTGAGCACTTGAGAAGCTTCAAGAGAGTTTGGAATTGCTAGTGCTTGATCTTGACAAGAAAATTGTAGCTCATTACTTGTGTAAACATTAATTACCATTTCAATTTAAAGTCTAGCAACAAACTCCTGTCATTGGAAGGTAGATGGAAGCAATAAATTGCTTCCCAATGTTTAAATTTTGCAACCATTATTTCCTATCTGAATCGTTAGAGCCACCTCAGTCAACTGACCCCTATTATTGAGCCTCAGTCACAAACCTGAGTAGACTGGCCTTCGGGGCTAATCATATAACTGCTAGTTTCTGGGTGTCTTCAGTTGCACACCTCAGTCCACTGAGCTCTGCTGCTGAGCCTCAGTAGAAACTGAGTCGACTTAGCCTTTGCAACTGATAATGCTTTGAGAGATTGAAGTTTTTGTGGGCTCAGATGCACATTTTAGTCGACTGAGCTCTGCTACTGAGCCTTAGTGGGACACCTAAGTCAACAAAGTCCTTGTTGCTGATGTTTGCTTAAAAAATTCATCTCGTCAGCAACAATGCTGAGCTAACTAACCTTCTGCTATTGATCCTCAGAAACTTGAGTTGACTGAGCTTTGCTGCTTACCCTCAATCACATACTTGAATTGACTAAGCTCTACTATTGACCTTGTCAACGCACAATCCAAGTTACTGCAAGCTAAGTCGCACACCTTAGTCAATTGAGCCTTGCTCTGACCTTCAGTGGAGGGCCTCAGTAGATTGAGCTTCTATCATTTGTGAAATTTGAAATGTAATTCCTTGCATTTTTTTACAATCTTGATAAACCTTATAAATGTCACTAGATTGTATTGTCTTTGAATTGAATTGATATATTTTTAAGGTATTTTCGGTTAACCTATCAAAATTCTCAATTAAAACTTGTTAGAATTAAAGCAATGACTTTCAGTAGGTGGACAAAACATTAAAACTCAACATATATCATTGATTACTTATGAGTGTGGAGCCTGTAGCGAGAAGCAAGGTGTTTTCCCCCTAAGCAACATGTTGCATCGGAGCCTAGATGCAGTAAGAAGTAGGCAAGGGTGGCTAGAGCATTTACCTGAAAATGACATACCATAACAACACCCCCAATTATAGTGACAAGCAGGCAAGGGTGGGTTAGAAAAAAAGTTAGTTAAAAATAAAAGGTTCATTTTGCTTCTTGGAATTTAGGATCTCTTTCCAGTAACACTATGGAGTTAGTGGATGTTATGAGAAGATAAAGAATTAATGCAGCATGTTTGCAGGAGACTTAAGTGGAAAGGAGCAAAAGTTATAGAAATTGATGAATACAAATTGTGGTATGTAGGAAATGATGGAAAAAGAAATCAAATAAGCATAGTGGTAGAAAATAACGCCAAAGACTAAGTTATAGATTTTAATAGAGTTAGAGAGAGAGAATTATACAAATAAAACTTGTACTAGGTGAAAAAATAATCAATTTCATTAGTGCCTATCCACCACAAGCAGGATTAGATGATAGAATTAAGAAACAATTTTGGAATGATACAGATGGTTTAATGTAGGGGATCCCGAGCCAAGAGAAGACATTCATATGAGGAGATTTGAATGGGCATGTAGGAAAAGATAATATGAGTTATGAGAGAATTCATGGAGGTTTTGGCCTTGGAGTTAGAAAAAGGATGGGTGATACCATTTTAGACCTCGCTTTGGCATATGATTTAGCATTAGTAAATACATTTTTTCGAAAAAGAGATGAACATTTGATATCCTTTAAGAGTGGGTTAAATTCAAGCTAAATAGATTTTTTCCTTCTTTGAAGAGACGATCAATCTTTATGTATGGATTGTAAGGTCATTCCAAGTAAGAGTTTAACTGTGCAACAAAGAATATTGATAATGGATGTTTATATACAAAAATGGAAGAGGGAACATAAAACTAATGTAACTTATAGAATTAAATAGTGGATTTTGAAGGGTGGTAACATAGAAAATTTTAATAAAAAGATGATAGAAGGAAAATGGGAAAATGTGAAAGAGGTTAAGGAAGAAATAATATGTAATGAAATGGCAGAATGCATTTAAAATGTAGGAAAAAACATTTTAGGTGTATAAAACAATTAGTAGGTAACCATACAGGGAAACTTGGTGGAGTGAAGATATTCGAAAAGCTATGAAAATCGAGAAAAATTTTAAAAAATGGCAAAATGATAAAAATAAAATAAATTTAGAACAATATAAATACTCTAAGAAGTATATTAAGAAAGTTATAAGTGAAGCTAAATATAAAGTCTATGATAACTTCCATACTCGATTAGAAACTAGGCAAGGTAAAAAAGACATACTCGAGTTAGATAAGTTAAGAGAAAGAAAAGATAAAGACTTGACTCATGTTAAATTTAGAGTTGAGGATCAAAGAGTCTATCTAAAGAATAATGACATTAAGAAAAGATGGAAAAATTATTTGTATAGTTTATTAAATGGTGATCCACTAGACAGTCTAAGCTTAGATGAAAATAAAAACATATACAGTAATGAAAATGATACCTATTTTCATAGAATTAAAGTTTTTGAGGTTAAAGAAGCCCTAAGATAAAAGAAAACAGGAATAGCTTTAGGTCCAAATAATATACCAATTGAATTGTGGAAGTGTATGGGTGATATAGGGTTAAATTGGTTGACATGCTTACTTAATAAGATTATAAGATCAAAGAACATGCTAAATGAATAGAGGAAAAGTACTGTAATACCAATTTATAAAAATAAAAGAGATATTCAAAATGGTGCTAATTATCATGGATAAAAACTTATTAGTCATACTATGAAGCTTTGGGAGAGAGTAACTAAGAAAAGGTTAAGGCATTAAACAAATGTTTCAAAAAATCAATTTCGCTTTATTTCAGGGAGATCAACTACTGAGATTATTTTTCTACTTAGGCAATGAATGGAAAAATATAGAGAGAAAAAGAAGATCTCCATATGGTTTTTATCGATCTAGATAAGGCACATAATAGGGTCCCTTGGGAATTAATCTGGAAGTATTGAAAAAGAAAAAATTACTAAAAGGTATGTAGATATTGTTAAGAATATGTATGATGGAGCCATGACAAATGTGAGAATTATCAGTAGAGAAACAAGTGAATTCCCAATTGCAATAGGTTTACATCAAGGCTCAACTCTTAGCCCTTATCTCTTTACTCTAGTTATGGATGGTCTTACTACACTTACAAGAAGAGGTCCCTTGATATATGTTATTTGTAGATGATATAGTTGTCAAAGATGAAACAAAATGAAGAGTAACTTTGAAATTAAATAAATGGGGAGATGTTTTAAAATCTAAGGGTTTTAAAATTAGTAGAATAAAACTGAATGTATAGAATGTAATTTTAATAAATATAGAATCATAAATGAAGAAATTGTTAAGATTATAGGTCAGGTAGTACTACAAAATGACTACTTTCACCATCTGAGATCAATAGTTCAAAAAAATGTAGCAATCGATAAGAATGTTACCCATAAAATTCAAGAAGAGTGGAAGAATTGGCATTGTGATTCTAGAATTTTATCCGATCATAGAGTGTTAATTAGACTAGAAGAAAAATTTTATATGATAATTATAAGATCAGCTATACCTTATGAGATAGAATGTCGGGCAATTAAAAAACAATATAGACATAAAATGAACATAGTTGAAATGAGAATTTTGAGATGGATAAGTGGTAAATCAAGAAAAGATAAAATTAAAAATGAAGTAATTTGAAAAAACCTAAAGGTGGAATCAACAGGTAATAAAATGAGAGATAAATGAGAGAAAATAGACTCAGGTAACTTGGCCTATTGTTCGCAAATCCACTGAGAAGGAAAATTTCGTTTAAGTTTAAAAATAAAAAATTTCACTAATTTCGGAGAATATCAATAATTTTACCAAACTTTTTTATAAAATATTAAAATAAAAAATAAAAAAATAATTTTTTTTCAAAAAAGTTCTTAATGAATCATGATAAATCTAATTATATAATTAGAATAAAAAATATAACTTTAAATGTCAACATATAAGAGACAAAGAAAACATACTAATGAAAAACACCATCCTTTTATATAACTAAAAAATTTATGCATGTATACCCAAAAAAAATTATGAGTGCATACCTAGAAAATTTTTAAAAACTATAATACAATTCAGTTATTTTCATAACTTACAAAAACATAAATGCATACATTAAAAGCTAATTCTACAAATAATTATATGGCAAGTGACAAAACAATTAATTAATCATTATTGTTGTTAAATAATATTTATATTATTTAAATCAAATAATTTTTTAAAAATCATTTTTATACTTTAGAAGTTGCTTAAAAAAAATAGCAAACCTAATCTACAATTTATTTTAATTCATATAATGAAAAATCTATAAGAAAAAAAATAATAAATAATCGTAAACGATCATTATTAATATAATACATGCATTTGCCCCAAAAAAAATGAAAAAAAACTCAAAAACTAACCTATTGATGCTTATTAGGAGCCCAAATGGGTGGAAAATGCAAAACGGATGGACGGAATAGACAAGTGGTTCGGTTTTCAGCATTGATGGACAGAGTCGTTGATGCTAGAACCACTAGCAATCGATTTTCAACTTCGATTTTACCAAGAATCCATTCAAAAATGGATTTCCATGACTCCAAGAACAATTTCATTCCAAATTTGATGTATTCAAAAGGGAAAATTTGGAAAATGCATGGCTACAACCTGCTGTCGGCGGAAGAGAGGTAAGTCACAAGTCTGTGCTTCGATTTTAAGCCCCTAAATCCATGTAAAACCTTTCAAAAATGTATTTTGATGGTTTCATTTGTGATTTCGAAGCAGGAAAATTGATTTCGGCTGAAAAATCGATGAAGAGGACAGTATCATGGTTACCGCAGATGTTTGATTTTTAACTCAACTTCTCAGATGTTGTTTTTTCTCCAAAAATAGTTAAAGGGGGTTTCAAAAATGAGTTTTAGGGAGGTTGGAATGTGTTTCAAACGTTTTCAGGTAGCAATTAGGGTTTTTCAAGTTTTATTTTATTTTTTTGTTGGAATTTTTAGCAAGAAATTGGGTGTGCACGATAATATCGGTGAGAAAATCCCTTTATTTCGATATTTTGGGAAAATTTTCAAAAATTTTCCCAAATTTTTGAATTTTTTGCCTAAAAAAGAAATATTTGGGGTTTATTGGTAAGAACATTTCACCATAGTGCCAACTTGAAAGTTTTGGTGAAATTTCGCTCAAAATTGTCAAAATCACAATCACTGGTCTGGCCATTTCAAACAAAGTCTATAAAAGAAGGCTATAAAAGAATTAAAAGAAGACTGAAAAAATCTTAGTTAGAGGTTATTAAGAAAGATATGACAAAGCTTGGACTATGAGAATATAACTCAAGATCGAGATGAATAGTGTAACATGGGACACAACAAAATCCATGTAGCTAACCCCACATATGTGGGAAACAACTTTTAATGATGATGATGATGATGATGATAATATTTATAGAAAATTGATAGCAAGTTGAATTCCTAATTCAAGTACAAGTAAATGAAAATCTTAAATAAAACACTAATCTAACTCGTTCATAAACACGATCTGCATTTCAATCAATTAATACATATATAAAATCCCGAATTAAGCAATTTAGCATATAAAATTCCAAATATGCATAAGATAACTAAATACATATATAAAATCCTGAATTAAACAATTTAGCATCTAAAATTCCAAATATGCATAAGATAAACTAAATTATAATAATTGCTCTATGCCTAAAATAAATGCCCAATTGTGTTCCGTGACATTAAAATTAAGTTGCGTAAGATTTAGAACAAGAATTGACCATGGTTAAAAGTTTCAATTAGGGGCCACATGGAATTACATTACTTAGCCCCCAGATCCACAAAAAAGCCAATCGTCATGCCAAGTAGTCACATATTTGAGTTGCTAGAACCTTACAAATACCCAAAAAACAATTCCTAACATAAACTTTCAAGAGTGTGATTAGTAGACAAGAGAAAATAATATAAGAATTGGTAGGAATCAAATAGTTAAAACCCAAATAATTGGGGACCAGCCACATGAATCCTAATCCATAGTAATCAAGACCTAAAATAGGAATCTTGGTAGAGAACATTATAAGACTCAAGAATTGTGCCCAATTCATCATATTTTAAATGCAAATTTAGGTCAGATTTATTTCATGTTTTAGAATTTTTGGAGACTTAATAATTTGGGATTTAGCTGTAGTTTTATTTTCATTCGATTCAATTGTAATTTAATTTCTTTAAGGTTTTATTTGTAAATTTTAATTTTACAATTCCTATGAATAGGGTAGTTTGTATTATTTGAAGTTTAGTTTTAACTGAGAAAAGCATTATGTGTTTGCTTATTTTGCCTTTCTGTTCTTATTTCTTCTATCTCAATTTCCCTTCTTCATATTAAGAGGTCTAATCTCTTTCTTCTAATTTTTATCATGTTCCTATCTTACATCAAATGCTTAACGAAAATTTAACACTGGATCTCCCACCTGAATACAACTTTCTTGGCCTAGACTGGATATCCACAAGCACACCACTGCCAAGCAGAGTTTTACAAAGTGCAGTTTGATTTTTACAGGTTTGAAGCAGCATAGTGTGTTTAAATTGGCCAATTCTTCAAATTTAGGGGTGTTTCAGCCCTTTGAAAACACAAGATAAATAATTTATAGATATTACAAACACAGATAAATGAATATCTATATCTGTATAATATATGTGTGTGAAATTCTGTAAGAGATGCTTATAAAGACCTAGAGTGACCAAGAATACAACTTGCTGAATAGCATTTTCAAGCATATTTTCATGGATAAAATAATTTCATGCGTAAAAGGAAATAAGAGAAACTCACTGTAATCAGCTCTTCAGGAACAATGCCAGTGTCTGTACTTGCAAATACCACGACGGTTTTGGTCAAATGAACCACGAATAGATTGCACCATGGAGCAAACAGCAGGCAACCCGTATAATTCTTCATTCTGCTCCTGCTGAGTTTTTATTATGTTATAGAAATAGCATTAACATGCAAAAAATCAAAAAAACAGAAATGACTATACCACTTCAGTAAGCCTGTCTTCAATGGCACCCATTTTGGCATTGACAGGGATGAATATCTTTTGGTAAGCTCTTCTCATGCTTTTGACCTAGAATTCTAGCCGGTGAATGAAATCAGAAATTAATAAATGGTAAAAACATAAGAAAACAGACCTAAAATGAATATACTAAAAACATATCCTGCTACAAGGTATGATTGCTAGTAATAGCGTTTGGCAGTGAGCATTTGGCAGTGTTCTGCTTTGTGCTATTAAAAAAAAAAAAAAAGCAGATAAAGCTCTACTAAGACAGAAACACCACGTAGGGTCAAAGGGCTTTAAAAATATAATGAGAGGAAAACCAGAAAAGAACTTGGACAAAGGTGGTAACAAGGGATATGAAAAATTGTTTACTTGATTCCTTATATAGCATCAGTGAGTGGAACAAGATTCATAAAGTAAAACAAAAACATCTAGGATGAAAACTGTGATTATGATGACAAGGAGATGTCCATTCATCAATCTCACCATTATGAGCTCTTCTTCAACTAACTGGAGTCATCAGTGTGAATCCTGCCATCTATGCAAGCATTATGAACCAAGCTAGCTTGATGAAGAAGATGAGTAGTAGGAAGAATAGAAGGGATCAGATCTAGAAGATTAAGTTGGAGAGGAAAAATTAGAGGCACTAGAAGTAGAGATCTAGATCTACAGTTTGAGATGGAGGATTCTAGATCTAGGTTTGCTTGGAAGAGATGACGGGAAAGAAGCCTAGAAGAGAGTCAAGAATTCTAGAAGAGCGGGGCATATAACCAAGCCCAAGCTAACCTCTAGTACGTGACCAAGCCCAAGTCCAAGCTCAATACATACATAACCATGTGCCTCCTAAGCTATCCTAACATTCCTCACCCCTTGGAAATCAGTCTTGTCCTCAATTTGATGTAGGAGAAGAATGAGAGAGCTAGTAGACCCATCTGATGCATAAGGAAAAATCAGCCTTAATCCAAGAAGTGGGCTAATAGAAGAAGGAAAGAAGACGCAACTGACTGGAAAGTAAACTACTGGATCCGAAATCCTCCTGGATCCCAAGTCAGCCAATTGAATCATCCATCCATGAGACATTTGGCATGAAATATGATGAAGCAATCGGAAATCATATTAGTACCAAACCTCCAACAAAATACAAAAAGAGCATCTACGTCGCTCTTTAAGAAATTTGTCAAATCAGAGAATATAAGCATTCAAAGTCGATTACTGGCAGTGTAAGGAAATAACGAACAAGAAAAGATATAAACATGTGCATCATGTCCACAGTAGAAGCCATAAACATGGAAGGCCTAACAAACTACAATCAAACTAAACTCATTGGCAAATCAATGGCCAAAGAATCCCCTGCAGAAGCAAAATAGCCATAATCCACCAGGTGAATGTAACACATAAACCCAACGAGCTAGTCATTGTCAGGCAACTAATGGAAAGACACCAAGAGGGAAGAGGTGAAATGGTATCTTATAACTTTCTCCCAAACTAAAATCATAGGAACCCAAAAATGGATTTGTTGATGATAATTGAGATAAGTAGATTCAATATGCACAGTAAGATATATCAATAAAAGAATTAAAGCAACACAAAAAGAAAGCACACACAAGATTTTTATAGGGATTCAGGACACCCCTTAGCACCTACTTTACTCTTCAAAAGTCTGCCTGCTTGACTTTGGGTTCCACTAGCTAACAAGCACAATAAGATGCAATAACCTATCACATACTAGATTCCAGCTTTAGGGGGCTCACAAATCGCAACTACAAGAGTGGCAAGATCCTCTCTACTCACTCAAGAAAACAGGGTAACAAAACACCTTTAACAAATACAATAATAAAATAAGAACATCAGCCTCTTGATAAGAAAATGTATAATAACCACAATATGATCTCAAACAAATGAAAATGGAAAGAAGAAACCAGTTTTGAGATCACTTGGTTGCTCCTTTAGATGAGAGTTGCATATTCTAGCACTTTGAGCTTCAAAGACATGAAAGGAAGGTGTGAGCGTTCTCAACTTGATGAAAAAAACTCTTAACAATGCTTCATTAACCTCTAATCTTTGTGAGTAATTTCTATTTAAAGTCTTACAATGAATATGGAACAATGGGGGTAGTTGTTTAGCATTTAATGTTCCAATTTTTTTAATTTATTTTGACCATTGCAAGGAGACTGGGTAGCTGATCTTATGGTCACTACAAAACCATAAGTTGCTATTTCACGGGGTGCTCTACCAGGTGCACACCTGAGACTGAGACAGACAGGGTAGCTGGTGAACCTAATCTGAAAATTCTGAACAAGCTGGCTTCCTGCAAAATCCTTCCAATGCTCTTGAAAAACAAGGAGTAGACTCATTTCATGAAAATACATTTGCATGAAATATAATAAACTTAAAATAACATCATTTCCATGCCAAACCATTTCCCATATACATAGCATTTCACAAAGGTTCAATCACACATTAACTCAATGCTATATTCAACACAAAACTAACTTCAATCCCATTCTTGAGAAAACCAAACACTTACAACTACATCATCATCAAATCACATAGGGCCAAAACCATGGAAATACTAACAGTCATGGCCAAATGAGACCATAGAACATAAGTGTTAGTGGAGGTCTAATGCACTACGAGATGCATAGGTGGGTCAATAGTACCAATGATAAAAACCAGGAAGTCAGAGGAAGAAGTAGGAGGCAAATATGTCAATCTCTCAATAGAAACAACCTATAGACACAGATTCCAAAAATACCTCCAAAGCAATAGTATCATTTGCTATATAATCATCTATGTCATCCTTGTCAAGAGTTATGCTTACCATTGAGCAACACTATCATCATCAACCATAGAAACATTCTCTGTACGGGGCAAAGAAACCTCGTCTACTGCAACACCATCATCATCATGAAACATGCAGTTATCTATAGTGTCATCCGCAATATGAGCCATGAATGCATTTGACTCCTGAATGACACAATCATCATCATTGGGTGATGAGCAGATTTCCACGTCCTAAAGTGATATCTCATCAGCCACAAGTAGCGAAAAAGATACATCATTCATCTTATCCAATTCATCCATGTGTTGGACCACATCAAGGTGCTTATCATGCTAGTTACAATCATGTGTCACTATAGGCTCAATTTGAGTTAGTCGGGTAAGGATGATCTGTAATACTCAGAAAAGAGACAAGAATGATTAAGAAAGATTAATCTAGAAATCATGTCATGATTGACAAACTAGATGTTTATTTTGTGCAACATCTTCACACAACTAGTATTGATCAATGGGAATTTTAGAGAAAACCTTTATACTATAATTATTCATATAAATTTAGATAGAGTAGTACTATTTTTCAATCATCAAAAGAAACAGAGAAATGGATGATCATGAGAAGAAAACAATATCAGGTGAAAGTGCTAAGCCAAGTAGTTAGTACAGGCAAAGGCAAAACTATCAATATATATTTATATATAGATAGATAGTTGTGCTTGGATTGGGATGATTGGGATGATTCTTTATATCTAGACTAAATAAATGATGTTAAGCATAATAGTTGACTTGGATTTGATTGAAACATCATGGTTTGCAAAAACTCAAGGAATTGCAATTTGCAACCGAGACTACATGAGAATATATATGTGACCATCAAATGACTTAAAAATTTGGGTGAATCAGCATTCTTCCTCTTTAATCGTTGGGTAAAAGTTGAGAGCCATCTGATTTGTAGATTAAAAGAAAGCTTTGATCAGGGAAACTAGATGACAGTGTGAGACAGCATAAGACAATTGACATACCATGATCAACACCATTTAGATAGCATATAGGACATCTGACTCATACCAAATCTAGTAGAATGTTAGTAAAAGGACGTTCTTTACATTAGTTATAAATTTTAACAAATCTGGATGGTGGGAAATTAGAGAAAGAGTAAGGACAGATAATGAACAAATTGAGTTAAACTATACAGAGAACTAGGGTAGGTTAGAGATTAATATATTTGATGGGCCATAAGACATCAAAAATTAGAAATAATAGTGGGCCATGTAACCTTGTTGTTTTGATGCCAGATTGCCTAATGACTCGTAAGGCCAGCAAGCTGAACATGTGGCGTTGTGATGAGAAATGATGGTAAGGGAAAGGACGCGTCCACCTTAGACCGAATCCCACTTGTGCAGTTGGATAATGGTTTCAGACAGTGAAGAGGAGAAAATCATGTGCAAGCTACGCTAGAAATATGGTGAAACTCAGTAAAAGAAGAAGTCGTTGTTCAAATGAGACAAGAAAGAAAATCAAAAGGACATTTTTCTTGAGGAAGGAATTAGGTATCTTGATAATTCAATGATCATGAGTCTAATTAAAATTTATAATTTTATTTAATTTTCATGTTTATTAACGATTCCATGTGCAAGTAAGATACAGATTAAAGAAGGGAAAATAAATTGAGAGAAGATTGTGTGGTTAACACATTGAAGAAAAAGCTAAGTGTCCCCCTTTTAAAATGGCAACAGGGGATCCTCATGATTTGTGGACTCTCCCCTGATTGTTATTATTAACCTTATTTTTGTTCCTTTCTATATCAATGTGCATAATTTTTTTTTAGAGAATATATTATTATATTTAATAAAATTGCAACAAGAAAAATGGAAATTGATGGAAATGCTGTTACAAGAAACAATGTGTGTCGGAATAGGCCAACTATTCTAGTTGCACTTAAAATCTGATCCCAAAATTGAATTATGTAATCAAAAATCTGTTAGAAGATTCAGTGATAGGTTTACACTTAGAGATTCAACAAAAGAAATCACATAGTTTGATGTAAGGGATTGCGAATTCTCAGTTAACAGTGACTGGGAAGGGAACTGGATATTTGCAATGGAGCAGTAAGGCTGTGGAATTCCCTTCGTTCACATCCAACTCTGTTCACATAAACAGATTTGGATGACTAGTCGTAAGGAATTTTACAATATCTTTAGGAATATTTAATTAGAAGATTAGGTTACAAGGTTTAAATGTAGAAATTTGAAATTTTGAAACGAAAATCTCCTGCTAGATATAAGATTGCAGAAGATGTGAGATCACAACCTTGTTTTGGCTAACTGTAAGTATTCATGCAATAAAATCAAATTCAATTTATTTTATCGATTTAAGACCTGCTAATGCTGAAGTCAAAACCTAAGTCAAAGTTCAAGCCAAAGACCTCCTTCATACCTTTCCACAACTGCATATCTCCCTCTATATACTGAAATCACAGTGAAAGAAGCCCGCATACCCGCTCTTCTTTCCCCTCATCTCATCTATCAATTCAGATTCAGAGAGTAGGCTTGGTTGTAGATGTGACAACATGAAGCGCCAGTTCCCATTTAAATAGGCAATAAGTAGCTGGCTGTGCCCTTCGCCATGTCGGGCCATTACCCTTATCTTAAAGCTCCCTGTAATACAGGTTCCAGTTTGGGGAGGGGAGAGGAAGAAACAAGTGGATAATGGCCTTGGCAAGAAACCGCACTGCTTTATTGGGAAGAACTGGTTTAACAAGCCAAGGACCAGCTCCACTTCTGATCCTTCCTCAAGCTCAAAAGAACAGCTTGCTCGACTTTGAAAAAATAATTAAGTAAAACTTAAGAGATTTCATAAAGATATATATATATATATAACTGATTTGAAATTTCGATAATTTGCAGTACTAATATTTTGTTTATGCACAACTTTAAACTTTATGCTAAACATAATTTTAAGCAGCGAATTAATTAACACAAGATTGATTTATGCAAAATAATTATAGAATTCCCCGTTCATATAAAATTAAATTGGAAAGTTCTCTTTACGCAAATGAACTTAAAAGAGCCCTTATCACCTAAAAGGGTCATAGAAACCATATAGGAGCAGAAATTGCAAGTCCTTTCATGTTAATGTTATGTAATATGATTATAATCACATTAAAATTTTTACTAATCCATTCAAAATTATACTAATTATATAATTAATGTTGCTGACAAAAGATCATAAAGCAAAACCCATGAAAAATGAATCACATGGAAGGAAAATTGATAGGTTATTAATGGTGGAACTTGGACAAACAATAAACCTTAACTCGTGCATTAAGCATGAGCTAAGCAAGATTGCAAATGGAGAAAAAATTATAAGCTAATTAAATTCCCTTTTTACACACAACCTAGTAGATGCATATTAGGAAAACATAGTTTTATAAAAAAAAAATATTAAACCTATAAAACAATAAAAAATATCATGCAGGTACAGTTAAACATGAACACTAATTATGTTTAACTTAAACCCTACACACCGTTTATATTGATCCTATTCCTACCCTAATTAAAAGAAAAAAAACAGTTAAGAATTAAAAATCTTAATGAAAATAATAACATAAGTTTTCATAAAAAAAATGTATTAAACTAATGCAATTTAGATTATTATAATAGATAATATAAATAGAAGTATCTCTATGAGAGGATTTGTTGATTTTTTTAAAGTAACTTCTAATAAATTATTACGAGCTAATAAAAAAATCATGAATGAAATTAAATCCATGACAAGGAAAAAGATCCCACTCAACCAACCAAAATACGAGATTAGCCAACAAACTTTCAAGTTGAGGTGAGTAATTTCTTATCCCTCCCTAAATTTTTCCAAGTATAAATATTAAAGATATTGCATCGTCTCTTTTGATTATTTATTTAAGTTTATATGTTAGATTAGTAGTTTTTTATTTAATGAAACCTATGATTTAATTTATGGCATTATCATATGAGCAATTTGACATTCCCTATGAAAGTGTGAGGGTGCAATTTAATGTTTCTTGTGTTGGGGAAAAATACAAGAAAATTGCAAAAAGTGGTAAAAATGCTTTTGTGATTTCATGTAAAGGTGGAATGGTTCAGGATGTATAAATTTATTATTATTCCGCACAGGTGAAGACAATATATGATTTATAATATGTGATAATTAAGGTATGACTTGTTAATTATAAATTATGATATGTGATTTATGAAAAAAAAAAAAGTAGGGCATGTTTATCTTCTACATGAAATATGTAGTAGTTATTTCATGATAAGGAAGATGCAAAGCATATGAATTGCATGGTGAATGTCCAAATCCAAGGAGGGCACAAATTTCCTTTCTGCAATTTTATAAAGGCATTTCATTCCAAATCCAAACTATAAATATTTAATAGAAATGTGAATTATTACGTGCACTAGACATTTAATATGCTTGGGATGAAAGAATAAGTTACTAATTTTCAAGGTTACTCCATCTTTAAAAAATTTTCTATACAGGTTGTAATGACACAAATATTTAACAAAATTTCAATGGGGAACTTGCAAGGTTGTGTGAGAATAAGAGAGAGTAAATAATAATAATAATACTAAATAGATTTGTATGCATGTGTGTACATTTGTGTAAACTTGACATGTCAAATGATGATCAACATACAGTAAATTCTAGTAAACAATAGTTTACTTGTAAATTTAAGCATATTTTGTTAGGTAAGTATATCCTTGTAGTTTATTTATTTCTATATTCTAGTTTATAAAAATATTCTTCAATCAACACACCCAAATGGGTGTAGTCACACACTCACACCAGTAACAACAAAGTTAGGGTGTTACATGATCTCATTACTACATGCTAGTGATTTGATTAGAAAGGGTTGTGGGGCCTTTCTAGTGACAGTTGTGTATAAAAAAGCTTTAGGTTGCCTCCAGATTGAGAGGTGGGAGTTTAGCATTGACTTGATTCCTAGTATAGGGCCTATCTCTAAGGTGCTCTGTCATATGGCCCACAGAGATGAAAGAGCTTAAAGAGCAACTGTAGGAGATGATAGATAAGGGCTTCATTCGATCTATTGTGCCACCGTGGAGAGCGCTAGTACTCTTCATTAAGAAGTATGGAGGCCTACACCCATGTATTGATTACAAAAAGCTGAACTGCGAACGCGTGACCATCAAAAACAAGTACCAACTGCCCCACACTGATAATTTTTTTAATCAGCTTAAGAAACTCAGGTGTTTTCTAAAATAGACATGTAGTCTAATTACCACCAACTACGAGTGCGGGAGTTAGATGTCTCAAAGATCACATTTAGGACTTGTTATGGTATGGACCTTATGAATAGGGTATTTTATGAGTATCTAGATTAGTTCTTAATTTACTCCAAGAGCATGTAGGAGAACGAGAAGTATCTTACAGTAGTCTTCAAATTTTGATCCTATGGGTGATAGCAAGCACCTAGTCCCCTCATTACAGCTCTATTAAATTCGAAAGTTGAAGCATTATTTAGTTGCCCAACTATCACCCCACATCTTTATTCACTCCCTAGCCTATAAGAGGAGATCAAATTTGAAGATTAGAGACCAATGAAGTGATTCCAAGTGCTTAGAACTGCAAGAACTCAAAATTTGACATCTTCTCCAACAAATCTCAAGCGCTCAAAGCTTCTCAAACATTTCAAAGGAGCAACAATCGATCTCAAATTGAGCTTTACCATCCTTATTTCATTTGTTTGAAATTGTAACAAATTTATATTATATGTTTGCCTACTAAGAGGGTTAGTCTCCATTGTTCTCATTGAGTCATTGGAAATTTGCAAAGGATATCGATATCCTGTTATGTAGATAAATGAGTACAAAGTTTCTCCTCAGTGGTGATTTGTGAAGCCCCACCTAAGCTGGAATCTAGAAAGCGATAGGTTATGACATTGTATTGAGTTACTTGTTAGTGGAACCAAAAGTCAAAGAGATTGACTTTGGAAGAGTGGAGTAGATGTGGGTGGCCCAAACCACTATAAAATTCTCTATGTGCATTATTTATTTCTCTACATTTCCATCCTGTTAGGCTCTATTATGGTATGAATCTTACAAACTACCTCAGCAATTAGTGGTTTTGGGTTCTTAACTTACCTTTGGATAGATTTTAGAATACCAATTCACGCCTCCCCTGTTGATATTCCTATCATTCGCAAACTGACAAGTGATATCAGAGCAAGCATTGATTATTTCATTTCAAAGAGATTCATTTGGCAAAGCTTATCTCTACCCACTCTTACCTTTGCTAAGGTACAATCCTTCCATAGGCCCCCTTTGTTTGATGGGAATAACTATGCCTATTGCAGAATAAGAATGAAAACATTCTTGCTGTCGATGGATATAGAGGTATGGAAAGCTACTGAAGTTAGGGTCACACTCCCCACCACTCAATTTGATAGATGGACAGATGATGGGAAGAAAAATGTCCAAACAAATGCCAAACCAATGAATACATTATTTTGTGCCTTGTCCCATGTAGAATAGAGTATCATCTTCTACCACCTAAAAGCAAATTTGAGACAAATTAAAAATGAAGCACATCACATTTCAAAGGAACCAAGATGAATATGTTGATAAGGGAATTTGAAAGCTTCACCATGTGACATGGTGAGTCCATTTTAGGGATGCATGGTATATTTTCAAAGATTACTAACAATTTAAAAGGTCTTGAGAAATAAATTACATTACAGAAGATTGCGATGAAGATCATGAGGGCTCAACTTGATTCATGGAGCCAAAAGGTGGTAACAATTAAAGCAGTGAAGGGGCTTAACAATGTTAAAGTGGATGACTTGATTGGATCAGTCATGGCTCATGAGTTGATCATCAAGGAGGAAGAGAGCTCTAAAGGGAAGAAATTTATTGCACTAAAGATTAATGCAAAAATAAAGAGGAGGAAGACTCATCTTTAGAAGATGAGTTAGCACTCCTCAAAAGGAAAATTAAAAAAATTTCAGAGGTTCAAGTGGAAACTCTAGCAGAAGAGCCCTAAAAAATAAGAAGAAGAAGAAAATAGATGAAGCAAGGAAAGATCTACCACAATGCCACAATTGTGTTAGTATTTTGCATATGCAAGATGAATGCTCAAACCAAGAGAGAGTGGACAAAAGAGATAAATCAGAGAGACGAGGAGAAAAAGAGGAAAAAGAGGAAAGAAGACAGAGAAGATCAAGAAACAAAAATGAGAAAGGTTTATGGGTGCAAACAAAGAAGACACTCATTCTAGTTCAAATGAGAATGATGGAAGAGAGGACGTAGCACAAATATGCTACTTGATGAAAGTGGAAGAGCTACATCAACAAACTCTAATTGGAAAAGCTCAAAGTAAAGCTCAATCCAACACATGCCAAATGGCTTACGAAGATATTGAATTTAACTCTACTAATGTTATTTCCACTTCTTATGGTGGGATGGCATGGATGAACTTTAACTTTCTTATTACTTGTCTGTTGAATTTGAAATTCTTAGAAAATGTTTAGTACCTAAAAAGAAAAAACTGGAATACTCCATTTGTAAAAACCAAGTATTGAAAGAGAAAATTAAAATTTTAGAAGAGGAAGTTGCAAGCTTGAAAAATGATAAAAAAAAAAATGTAAAAAAGTTATTGATCAATTTTCCCATCAAGGAGAACTTGCAACTAGATATTTGACTTTGAATAAACTTATAACAAATTGGTAAGTTCTTGGAAACATTGGCTTGAAGGAACAACCATTGAGTTCCAAGATTCTACTTAAGCTTACCAACTTCATAAATTCAACAAATGAACAGGATGAATCTCTAAAATAATACGAAAGAGTAGAAGTTTTACTAGGGGGAATCTATTTGGTTTCATATAGCACTTTATGTCATTAAAATTGCAACTACTTTGAACATAAAATTTACCAATGTACTTTAAAATAAAAAGTCAACAAAAGTGCCAAGCGTATATAGACCCAATGTTCTGAATATCGATTTTATCAATGATATTATTGTCGAGAAAATCGTTCCAGCCACTCACCAATAAAAAATAAACCCTGAAAAACAAAATTATCTATGTTTTCCCACGAATATCGATAATATCCTCATTTTATCGATAAAGACCTAATTTATCGTGAGATATTGTTGATAATATCGGTAAGTGAACCGATATTATCGGTTTGGACGAGGGGGGAGGCCATTCGGATGCTGTGAAGGCTGGGAACCCCCTCTAAATTCATTTTTTCTTCTTCAATCCCCCATTTCTACGTTCTATCATCAAAAACGAAAAATCCATTTTCAATTTATTGTGAGAAAAACTACGTTTTGAATATCAAAAGGAGATTTTTCCACCCGTATGTCCGAAGGTTGTCAACGAGTTTCTATAATTTGCAAAACCCAATCTATTCCCTTCGAATTGTTCTCTTTGATTGCTTGCATCATGAAACAAATGGATTCATAAATGGAACCCATGGATTGATATATTCCAGTGTCTACTATCCTTAAAACTCAGTAGATAGGTTCTAGTATACCAAACACCCATTGCACACGATCTAGAATACAACTATCATGATAATATTTTGTACTTTCTGTCCCTCTCTCGTCTCTGTATTTTGAAGTATGTCAATCGTTAAATTGAAAGTTGTGGTGTGGGCTTAATGAACCTTGTACAATGCAATGTAATTTATAACAATTCGTGTTTTGCTAAGACGAATAATTTCTCTATCATATCCAAATGTCATATGAAAATAGTAAGAACCAAACTATGGTTGTATATAAACTTGGTGACCGTATGTGCATTTTGAATTTTTTTTGCAAGGCTAGACAACGACCAATATCTCTCCAACATGAAATCAATATAATGCGCAACATAAGATATCCAATATAAAGAATATCTCTCTTCCAATGTTTTTCTAGCCTTTTTGTAAGCAGTCTTATTGTCAGTAACAATTTACACCACAAGATGTGCATCAACCCATTCAATCATTTTTTTCTAATTCTTGCTCCATGTAGTGGGCACCCTTTATATATGATGATGCATCTACTAATTTTATAAATGTTAACATACCTCTGCAATACACTAGAAAATTAATTATGGACATTCTTATTGGGCCTGTACATTCATCACAAATGATAGTTACCCTATAAATGTCCCAATGATGTTCTTAAATGCAACTATATCTAGTGCATGTGCTTGAATTGCACTATCAAAAACAAAATTTCGGATCCACATCTTCCAAGCTGGGAAACACTGTATCTTCCCCTATTGAACATTTCGCTTTTTTCTTTTTACATTACAAAATAATTTACAAAAATATAAATATTATACATTTTTTAAACCTCTAGAAACAAAGAAATCATACCACATTTTTCGTAATTAATATATAATAAATATAGCAAATAAAACCAAAAAAATAAACTGAAAAATCTGTTTACATTAAACATATGAAAATTCGGCCTTTTAAAATGAAAAAATAAAATAAAATGGGTTTTACCTCCCAAAACTACCGATCGAGCAGCCTACTGAAGATTTTGAAGCTTCGGCTATTGGAAAATACATTAAAATGAAGTTTTTGATTGTGAGGAAGAAGAACACAAACTATCGAGGCACTGTCAGGTATAGATCTTCCCTTTCCAATAAAAACGTCGTTGTTTGGTGTTCAAATCAAGTATAAATATCTTCAAAAATTTGTTTCAAAGCTTCGAGAGGACATTTTGAACCCCAAAAAACAATGTGGAGGGAGATCTTAGCAATTTCGGAAAAACTAACAACGCCGTTGCCATATCTTCTCAAATTGAAAGTTAAAAACTCTATTTTGTTGCATAAATCTTACAATGGAGGCGCTAAAAATGGAATAGCCACACTTACAAATGGGTTTCGAGAAGTCATGGGGTGAATTGCAGGGGAATCTCTCCCTCTTTTTCTCTTATGTCGCAGTTGACTAGATTTTCCCCAAATTTTCGATATTTTGGAGAAAATCTCAATATTATATCGAGAATTTGGAGATAATATCGATAATTTGAAAATAATTTCGAAATTATATCCTAAAGTCCGAGATTTTAGGTTTTTCCAGGCGAGAACATCTCGCTGGAGGGCTACAATGATATTTTTGGTGATAATTTCGCTAAAAATATAGATTTTGCAAGCACAAGTATGAAAAGAAAAGAAAACATCCAAATTCAATTTGCCACCATTTCTACATAGCATTTCCCTTCAGAACTACATTTTGCTAATTAGCTTATCAAAGGATGATGCTCAACAACATGGACCAACCTCAAAGCAAATAGATGTCCATTCTTAACTCTAGCTAGTTCCCTTAATGCAATTAAAAGGATAATGACCTAATCAAATATTATCAAAAAACTCATAAACTAATTGATAGAAACATGACACAAAATCTGAGGAATGCCAACCTCTATGTTTGAAAATCCATGACGGCGAAGACCCTCAAGATTCAAACCACGGACCTCAGCTCTATCTCCAGATACCATCACATACCTTGGGACATCCTGTGTAACCTATTTGATCATAGTAAACAAATTAAGAAATCAATATTGGTACTTGATGGAGGAAAAAAACAAGAATACAATGGATTCCTTGGAGAAGTGCTTTCCAAACAAAACCCTTTTTTTAATGAAGTGATAAGAAAAAATAAAGTGCATGATAATGTATAGGCAAGAAGCCAAAGGATCCCTTACCACGGAACCACCTCCAATAAAAGAAAATGATCCAAGATAACAAAATTGGTGGATGACAGTGGCCCCTGCAGTGTGAATGTAGTCCTACATTCGAGCCAAATGAATCAATTTCAACCCAAGAAGTACTCTACAAGGTATTAGAAGGATCAAGGGGGAGTGAAACTCACTTCCACTACAACGTGGCCTGCTAGAAGAGTATTGTTTGCAAAAATATTGTTGTTACCCACTTTGCAATCATGAGCAATATGACAAGAACCCATAATAAGATTATTATTGCCTATAACCTGCCTAACAAAGGAATTGCTCAATCATAACATCAATTAGTAACAATTGCAAACTTGTAATAGGAGTGTGATGATGTCTAAAGACTCCAAACTCAAATAGCCCAAGAAGCATACCGTTTTATCATTTGATTTGGAAGATAGATGAATAGAAGTGTATTCTCTTATATCGTTATGGTTGCCAACGATGAGGAAGCATTCATCCCCTGGCTAGAAAAAATAAATGAATAGCCACCAGAACTGTCAGGTTCTGCACAAAGGACAAGTAGCATGCATTTATGGCCCAATTTGATGTGGCAAAAGTACTATCCTCCTGTATCCCACATTGATCATATAGTCTTCGGGGTATACACCGCTACAGCTAGTTTATTAAAACCAATGTTATTAACACTGGACCAGTAATCCAACCAATTGTTTGTCTGGTTCATTTTAAACCAGGTTTTAACCTATCAGCTAAAATTTGAAGATTGAGTTGATCTTCATTACCAATAGCTCATATAGTGAGTTTCATATAATGGACAAAAATAAATAATGGACCTTAGACAGAACTGTACATTCACAGCCAAAATAACTCCACAAACAACTTAAAATTAACTCTCTTTATTCCACTTTACTCTCTTCCCTGGTTGAAACAGTAACAGAAACTCATTTTCAAAACCCACAATATGGCAACTACCACAAGTCCATTTTCCCGGCCTCCTAGAGAATTGGGCTATTGCTGCTTCATGGTTCTTTGTTAAATGATAGGATCTACCATCCTTCAGAAAATCACCAATCCATTTTCTAACATTGCCCTTACTGCGGTCAATCTGTCCTCCTGACTTGCCCTCCTCTGTTCTACCATCACACCATCAATCTTAACATTCTCCCCAAACCAGAATTAGCATGATCTCTGACAGCAATTCCTTTAAAAGTGTTTTTTTTTTTTTTTTTTTTTTTTTTGGTGAACCAGTGGCTTGGTTGACTGGTTCAAACAGCTACCAGTTCAAATGGTTCATATTGGTATTTCATCTCAACTCTGAACCAGGTTAGATCAGAGAGGTTAGGCAAGCAGTTCCCACACCGGACGAGTCAAATGGGCCAGTCCAGAAGAGTTCTTATAGCATTGGTTAATATCTTTATTTTAACAAACATAACTAAACAAGTAGAACTGAGGATGGTATATTCTAGAAAGCTTAAGGGAAGATTAAAGCTCGCATATGTATTCAAACATGCTCTGTTCTTAATCACTTTCTCACATGCATCAGATCCACATGTGAATAGAATAAGTTCATTATATGGAACATGGAAGGAATATTGAGCTATAATAAGAGAACTGTCAAGCAGAGCAAAAACTGCAAGCAAATCTAATTGAAAGTGTCAATGTATCACAAGCATCAAAGCTAAGAAACATGTGCCAACCCTGGAATATCCAAACCATGAGTACGGAAGTGTACTAACTTTGTATTTCATGTCTTGACACTTTACACCAATCACTGCATGGTGTCCAATGATGTTATTGTTACCGATAATGGTAAAGCCAGGAAGCTCTGCACCCACAATTGCACCACTGGCCTGACAAAGATTTTCCAAGAAACATGATATGAATAATATCTTAGTACAAGATGCCACAATAATTCCTGACATTAATGGAGCTCATGAAAATTGTATGGCAGTTTCTACTTTCTACATAACATGCTTCAGTTGTATGCATTGAGAGGAAGAACTGATTCTGTGGTCCATCCCAAGGATGAGTCACAACCTGGAAATCACAACATTATGGTGTCAGCCTACCATCAGCATCAGCATCATCATCTTGTTCTTCCTTCTTCATCAAAGCATTCCCAGAAGCATGAACCCCATTACCATCAGGATTCGAAAATGCAGGTTGTAGAAAAGGCCACCAACCTGTCACATTCCACTTCTTTAATGTGACAGATCGGAAATGACAGCAAAAATCTCTCACTGCCTGCATTTGATGGCTAATCATACCATCATCTGGACAGTTTGATAGTTTGGATAGTTTGCATCCAGAGTGCAAATCTTGAATGTGCAAGGTCCAAGAGGGTTTGGACAGGAACAGTCCTCACTTTTGACTTTCATGTCAAAATCCACATAGTTCGAGTCTAATTAACAGGTTTATTGTAATCTAGGAGTCAGTGCCACCAAATCAATTGGATGCAAGTAGGTGAATGGCAAATTTCAGAAAATTTTGATTAGTCATCCAGAGCCAGCAAGCAAAAATTGTAATAAGTAATTGGCGAGTCAAGCAACTCAATTATACTTGCATGCTGCCATTCAATGACAATATGCCTAAGTAGATAACCAACAAACTCATTTCCTGCATTTATGGACCATGGTTTAAGACATCGTAATTGCAAATCCCACATGACTACACCCAAAGCCACATAAAACGCAATAAAGATCTTTGAAGTCAGGGCGAGGGGATCTAAACAATTGCAAAGAATAAATTAATCAAGAGACCCATTCACTCAAAAACAGGAATTTTCAATCTAAAGCAGGATATTCAACTCACGTTAATAGTATGCAGTTATCACCCATTCTTGTATCACCCAAAACATGGGAACCTGGATGTAATTGACAATAATTCCCAAGTTTTGCCAGTGGCCCGACCGTACAGAATGGACCAATTGAAGCACCCTGAAATCAAACATTTATGGACGTCCACTCGTTAGAAAAGTGTGGAAATTAAAATCATTGAACACACTAATTGGACGTTAAGTGTCTTAAAATATTATAAATAAGCTCGGCAATCTTCCAACGACATGCCGAAGCATTCAAGTATACAAAATAAAGTCACCCGTGCATTTAAATTTTTTGATGAAACTAAGCAACAATCAACAACCAAAGGATTAAAGGGAAGGATACAAAAATGTCACAGGTGAAAGAAATTCAATTCAGGGTATTGAACTATTTAATCAGTAAAAATGAACCCGGTCCGTCATAACACGGAGGTAGTCTGACTCGCAGAATCAATCCCAGCCGCTCAATCTGTGTCCATGAAACTAGCATGGAGCAAGATCCTAATTTTATCAGAAAGAAAATCTCCAAAATTCGAACCAACAGGGTTGGTTTCTATCCAGAGAGGGCCATCGAATCGACCGCCAAATCAACTCGCCATCGGCAACTCGGTCTATTCCCTAGGCCGAGTCGCACCGAGTCTGATTCGACAAGTAAGAATCGTAGTGACTTGTCTGAGCCGCACAGCGTCAGGAAAAAAAGGAGTTACCTGCCCGAGAACTGCGTCAGGATGGACTACGGCGGTCGGGTGAATCCGGTTCGGTTCCGGTTCGGTTCTGCTTCGGTGGGCAACGCCTGCGAGTGAGGGGGGGAGGAAAGCGAGGATCAGAAGCGGAGTTAATGGAAATGCCGGATGGTGGAAAATTAGGAAGGATCAGAAGCGGAGCTATTGGAAATGCCGTATGGGAGAAAATGGGGTGAACAGGTTAGCTTACTATTAAACTGCATGTAGAGTAGTCGCAAAGAGGGCGCGACTAGGAAGGAGGAATGCACCGGTTTTCTGACGGTTGAGCGCGCAGCCGCAAAGGCAGCTTTCGAGAGCATGGCGGCGCTGTGCATACGGACGGGAGAGAAGATGACGCACGATGGTATTAGGGAATTCCGTGAGCCGCAGCTAGGAGCCGCTTTACTGGTATTAACGCGTGGTGCTAACGAGCAGGGACCAGGGTCCGGTCTGGCTTACTCCGGCGTAGTTGCATGTGCGCCCAATTTGATATTTTATTCTCAAAAGCAGCTCCGTTAAATCTTTCTTGGATGATCTAGGGCGTAAAGTTGAAGTCGCAAAAAGCGCGAGCGGTTAATTCTTCCTAGGATGAAGAGGGTCAAAAGTTGCAGAGCGTGCTGGATGTTTCGGCCTTGGCTTCATAGTTAAGTTAATCGTGGAATAGGAAATGAGCTAAATATATACATGTGTATAATGCAAAGCATAATGAATAAAAAAATAATCCCCTCAATGCTTTCCGTCTCTCTCTCTCTCCAAGTCTTATTACTTTGTAAAACCAAACTATGATTTGTTATTATGTTAAAAAATATAGGTATATGATAATTTCAGAAACATAAGAGATATATTACCGGGAAAAAATTTTCTTTTTTAAAATCAAAAATAAAAAAATATTATTTTTAATAAAAATCAATTGAATACTCATCTTATCGTCTATTTGACCTTGCATTCCAAGCGGCTAAAAGTACATTCAGATAAGCACAAGCACTTAGGCTTTAAAATTGATATGTTTAGTTGGAATATACCATGCTTTTTGACAACAATAAAAGCTAGGTTTTAGCATTTATATTGACGCTCCAAATCTTTTTTCTCACCGTTGAAAATGAGCCTTTTATTAAACAAGCTTAATAAATATCCTAAATTTCACCACCAAGCCAAACAAACCCTTAATATCTTTGAAATATTTCTCACCCTCATTTCTAAAAATTAAAGGGGAACAAACGTAGAATAACTACCTCTAGATATGGAAAAGCATCCAAAATTCCTGTGGTATGGCTCCCACCTTCCTTGTTATGCCTCTAAGACTATAGCTATTGATGGGTTTATACTGATTTTTTGAAGCATAGGGGCAATATTTTGTTAATGCGGTTTTTTTTTAAATATTTACGGAAGATATTTTTTGCAAACAAACCATTTACATTAAACGAAAACATTATACTATTGGTCCCCAAAATTTTTCAAGTTAATCTAAATACTAGATCAAGAGATTAGAGCCCTAGAAAATCAATGGCCCAAGTTAAAGTCGTTGCCCAAGAATATCTCTGCGTTGCACCGACGCCCTAGTGACTCTCATGCATGAACTTGCATCTCTTAGGCGGTAAGTGGGTTGCACTCAATGCTGACCCAGATCACTCTTCGGCTAACTCTCTCTTGGCTAAGTAGGCTATTTGACCAAGTTGAGGTGCAACTGGGCACCAGTGAGTGCCATGCTAGCGCCCTCCCCACTAGCGATGCCTAGTGCACCAATTTGGATCACTAGTGACAACCTAGCAATTGGCGATCAACTCCACCTAGCTATTTTAAAATATATATATATATATATACACACACACACAACAGTTCCTTTACATTATCTTTCTTCTTTTATATTTTCTTTAAAAGTAACTTTAAAAAAAAAATTTCTCTTTCTTTTCAACTTCTATGTGTTATTCTCTCTTTATTTTCTCCATTTTAAATTATACTAAAAATTTACTTAGTTCATAATAATTAAATATATTATGAGATCTATTCTCTTTTTCAACTTCCTAAATTTGTAAAACATTATTATTTAATTTGAAATTTCTGGTAATGCAAGTGTTTTCGCATAACGCTATTGAGATGAAGAATCTAAGGACTAGTAACAAGTTCAAGGTTAATGGTCATTGAATAAAGAAATATATGAGATATGTCATGCCAATGCAATTGAGTGGAGTTGTTGAATTTCAATAAATTATAAAGAAGGAATTCATCTTTTACAGACGTTAAATAAAGTGCTTCTTGGGAGGCAACCCAAGTTTCTAAACCCTCATTATTTTCTTAACATTTAGCTTAATTGTTGGCTTGCTTTCTTTATTTTCCATTAGGATAGAATGAGTTCAAATTCTTTTTAGTTGTAGTTAATCATGCATATTCAAGGAAGATTTTATCTTAATTATTGGTGTATTGTGTGTTTTGCAGAAGAGAGTATGATCTGGAAACTAAAGATTCAAAGTGCATGAACGAGTGGATGCAAAAGTTAGAAGCTTGGGCGCCAAAGCACCCACACAATGCAGATGTTGCTCCAAGTTCCAGAGAGATGGGTTTCACAGTGCCCAGGATTGGGCACCACAGCGCCTGCATGATTCAAAGGGCACATTAGATTCCAACGAGTTGGATGCCACGGTGCCTAGAATTCAACCATCCAAGTTAGGTTCTAGTGAGTTGGGAGCCGCAGTGCCTAGCTGGGTGCCATAGTGCCTAAGACAACTTAAGACCTACCATGCACATTTCCATTCCCATTACTTATGAACGTTCACTTGAGTCCCTCTCCTTGCATTCGAAGCACCCCTGGAGCTAGACCATCCTTAACCTCAAATGCTTTCCGATCGTGATATTAACCATTATGTGGGTCAAGTTCAATGATAAGCTCATAATTTATCATGTTTTAATACCTAAATTCACATGTTTTGGATCCTAAACTAACATGATTGCATTGATTTATAATTATATCCTAGTAAATATTGTACTTAACAGAGTTTCTTTCTATTTTAGACGTCAAAACTTGTAAAATCGAGCTAAATATGATAAAGGCATCACTTTGATGTTGAACATACTATCTAACTTGATTTTGATAATGAACATTCTTAACTAAGTATATTTTGATAATAAGTAAAGACATGAGTAAAACATTAAGGTATTAATAATCTATTTTCAAGTATATTGCAAAAATATTGACTCATATTCAACTTGAGAATAACCTTTATGATGATAAAAGGAAGAAACAAAATAAATGCTCTTTAAAATTAAGTATATAAATTTCATATATACTTACTATATACTTAAAATAAGAAAATAAAATTTTAAAGTCTTGAAGACATGCTTTGGAGACAACAGATGCATCTTTGGAGTCATTACAACGAGCTTTGGAGTAAAATGGAACACTTCAGAATCATCACAAGTATACTTCGGAGTAAATAGACAAGATTTGGACAAATTTTAGAGTAAACATGGCATATTTCGGACTTGATTGGAAAGCTTCGAAGTTAGCCCAAGACAAGCTTCGAAGACTTCATAATAAGCTTCGAAGTTAACTAAAACAGCTTTGGAGTCTTCACAGCATGTTTCAAAGTTCTCATAAGCACATTTCAGAGTCAACAATAAAGCTTCGGAACCATCATATTGTACTTTGGAATCATTATAGCAAGCTTCAGAATCGTTAAGTATACTTTAGAGTTGTCATGAGAGTTTCAGAGTTATCACAGTACACTTTGGAAACAATAGGACAAGCTTCGAAGTTAATCAGTTATGCTTCATGGTAAACAGATATGCTTCAAAGACTTCGAGTCACATTTCGAAGTAATTCAAACAAACTTCAGAATTCATTAGAGCTACTTTGGAGTCCACAAAGCCTCACTTCGGAGATAATAACCAAGCTTTAAAGTCATTAAACAATATTTCAGAGTCACCTTTCTGAAACATTAAAAGTTTAAAAAATTCAAACTCCTCTCTATAAAGGACTGTCGTAATAAAAAAGGCTTACAATAATTTCAAAAAATCTAAAGAAAACTAATTAGAATATCTGAAATCAATCAAGACATTATCTGTTCACTCATCTCTTTGGAATAACTAAAGAAGCAACTTCAGAGCATCCGATATGAAAGTGAACATTGAGAAAAGTCAGCGACAGAGTAACAGACTGATACCATATTGCAGCAAAGTCAGACGTCAGATAAAGTGTAAGGTAAAGAAAAATATTTTTCAATGTTTGAATGTTTGTAAGTCAGCAACGAAAAAATCTCTCTCAACTTATAAAAGAGAGATTCACAAGTAAAAGAAAATAACTAATTTTTGAATATCACTAAATATATGAGAAATACAAGAAGAGTATTCAAAATCTTTTTTCAAAGTTCAACTCCAATGGCTACATCTCTATCAGAAGCTCTCAAAGCCTAAATCGTTTCTCAATCAAGGAGTTTGAACCTTTTACTCTCTCATGACTTATTTATTTACTGAAAGTTTAGAATTTTATTTACAAGTCTACCTAAGTAAGAGGCATTAATCTGTATACTTTATTTTAGTATTTGGCAACAAAAGCAGAGTGCTTGGTATTTATGTATTAAGATAAGCAAGTAGGGAACTTGCCGAAAAGGTATAAGTTCGTTGGTGAGCTTTGAAAATTAATAAGTTGTAAAAGTTTCTAGTTAGCTTGAAAAACCAGTAAGTTGGTTGGTGAACTTATTATAAAACCAACATATATTTGATCAGGTTGATCAAATTGTTAGTGGAACCTAAGATCAACAGAGGAGACTATCTTAAAGAAGTGGAATAGGAACACAGGAAGGGCCGAACCACAATAAAAATCTTGTGTTATGTGTTACGCAATTTATTCTATTTATTCATTCAACACTTAGATAATTTAATTTGGTCAAAAATTTTGAAAGCTCAATTCACTCCCCCTCTTGATTTACCATTGTGCAAGAGACCAACAAATGGTATTAGAGCAGGCTTCACTAGTTAAATTTTGATTACCAATATATTAACTTGTGAAGAGATTCAAGTGGCCGACATATTTCATAATATATCCGCTGAAGGACAATATACTTCCAGACCCCCTCTATTTGATGGAACCAATTATGGGCAGTGGAAAATGAGAATGCAAAGTCTCTTAACTGCCACAGATTACCAGTTGTGGCTTGCAGTGAAAAATGGAAATAAGGTCACCAACACTGAAGACAAAATATACTCTAGAAGATATACAAGCAGTAGAACATGATGCTAATGCAAAGAACTAGCTCTACTATACATTAACCTCTTTTGAGTTTGAAAAGATTTCTGCATGTGATTTAGCTAGGAAATCTGGAATAAACTTAAGGTAGCACATGAAGGTAATCAAGTAAAAGAGACTAAAATAAATCTTCTAGTGCAGGAACATGAAGCCTTCTCTATGAAGGAATCAAAAAATATTTCTAAAATGTCTGGAAGATTTCAAAAAATCACTAACAACTTAAAGAACTTAAGAGAAAAATACAAAGAGATCAAGCTAGTAAAGAAAATCTTGAGATCTTTGCCTAAACACTAGATGCCCAAAGTAACTGTTATATAGGAAGCAAAAGATCTAACAAAGGTGATAGTAGAAAAACTTATAAGATCACTCATGACCCATGAAATTCTGAGGAAACAAAAAGCTCCAAAAGAAGTCAAAGGAAAAAAAATAATAGCTTTAGAAGCAGAATCAGAAACTGAAGAATTTTTAGAAGAAACCTTAACCAGTGAATATGATGTGGATATGGCAATGGTAATAAGAAGATTCAAAAACACGCTCAAGAATAAAAGATTTGGAAATAAATCCAAGAACTTCAAAAGCAAAGATAAGAAAAATGAAGTTCCAATATGTCACAATTGCAACAAGCCTGGGCATATGAAGTTTGACTACCCAGAACCAGATAAAAAATAAAGAGACAAGAAGAAAAGCTATAACTCTTACTTTGATAAAAAGAATATTTCTAATAGTAGAAAATTTGGAAAGAAGAAGAAAGTCATGACTACATGAAAAATACTGGAAAACATGATGCAAGAAAGCTCAAGTGAAAAGGAAGAAGAAAATAAAGCTCGATTCAGCTCATTCAGCTCCAGAGAAAAAGATTAAGAAGAGCATCATACAAGAATAAACTTCATAATTATCCATAATGATGAGGTAAATTCGAAACCTGAAATTTCTGATCTTGAAGAATTATTAGAAGAACTATATTCAAATTTCAAAATATTAAAAGCTAAACACAAGAAAAGTAAAAGAGAACTTGAAAGAAAAATTAATGAATGTTCTAAATTAAAACAAGAAAATATGTTACTCAAAATTGATCAAAATATAAATATTGAAATTGAGCAAATTAAGGCAAAAGATTACGCTCTTAGAAGAACCTTAACCACTGCCTTATTTAAACTTACAAAAAAGAAAGATATATGAAACCAAAGAAAAAAAAATCACAAAAGAAAACTAGAACCCAAACAAAATATGATTTGGATTTCTAAAATAGTTACTAAAGTCGTAAATGTAACTATATATCCAGAAAACAGATTAGTAACATCTAAAAAATAATAGATGCCAAAATATTCTACTACTAACCCACCTGGACCCATTTTTAAATGGGTACCAAAAGTTATAACTTAATTTCATTACTTCTGGTGTGTTTGAGAGTCGCAAAGAATAGCAAGTGGTATATTGATAGTAGTTACTCAAGACACATGACAGGAGAAAGGGAGCTGTTCACTGAACTTAAAGTTAAAAATAGAGGAACAATAACCTTTGGGGATAATGGAAAAGGTAGAGTGGTTGGAATTAGTAAAATTGGCCAACCTCCCTCTATTACAATTTCAAATATTTTATTAATAGAAGGATTGAAACACAATCTTTTAAGTGTAAGTCAATTATGTGATAATGGTTACAAATTTATGTTTGAATCTCATACTTATTCAATATTAGATAGTTCAAATTCAGTTATAGTACTTGGAAAGAGACATGGAAATGTTTATTTGGTGGATTTATGTGATATCTAAGTTAAAATCTTGTTGTAAATGATAATGGACCCATGTTGTGGCATAGAAGGCTAGGACATCCCAACAAAAATTTGATTGAAAGATTTATATAATAAAGATCTAGTTATTGACTTACCTAAACTCAAAGTTGATACTAAGTTGTGTGATGCTTGCATGATAGGCAAGCAAGTAAAAGAATCATTCAAATCAAACAAAGAAATATACATAACCAAACCCCTTCAGTTGCTCCATATGGATTTAGTTGACCAACAAGAACAAGAAGCCTTGAAGGGAAACATTACATATACGTTATTGTAGATGACTTTAGTAGATTTACCTAGGTAATATTTCTAACAACCAAATATGAAGCTTTTTCATTCTTTGAGGTATTTTCCAAACATGTACAGAATGAACAAAGCTTTCTCATAGTTGCCATAAGGAATGATCATGGTAGAGAGTTTGAAAAAAAAGCTATGCAAGAAGAATTAAATTAATTTAAAAGAAATAATGTGTGGACTATTATTCCAAAACCAAATCATCAATCTGCTATAGGAACTAAATGGGTCTTTATGAACAAATTAGATAAATCTGGAATTGTAGTAAGAAATAAAACAAGATTAGTAGTAAAAGGGTACTGTTAGGAGGAAGGCATTGATTTTGAAGAATCATATGCTCATATTGCAAGAATTGAAGCCATTAGAATGCTTTTTGCATTTGCATCCTTTACGAACTTCAAGTTATATCAAATGGATGTAAAGTGTGCATTCTTAAATAGATTCATTAATGAAGAGGTTTATGTAGAACAACCACCTGGATTTGAAAATCTTCATAATTCAATTCACGTATTCAAACTTAAGAAAGCCCTCTATGGTTTAAAATAGGCTCCTAGAGCCTGGTATGAAAGGTTAAGCAAATTTCTCATTGAGAAAGGTTTTTCAAGAGGCAAAGTTGATACTACTCTCTTCAGTAAACATAAAATAAAAGATATTCTTAAAGTTCAAGTATATGTTGATGATATAGTATTTGGTGCAACTAATGAAAATCTTTGCAAATAATTTTCCAAGATAATGCAGAGAGAATTTAAAATGAGCTTAATTGGTGAACTCAACTTCTTCTTAGGATTGCAAATTAAGTAGATGAAATAAAGAATCTTCATTCACCAAGCCAAATACATAAAAGAACTGCTAAAAAAATTCAACATTGAAGATGGGAAAAGGTATGGAATGCCAATGAGTAGATCAATAAAAATGGACAAAGATGAAAAAGATAAGTCTATTTGTCAAAAACTTTATATAAGCATGATAGAATCTCTACTGTATTTAACTACTGATAGACCTAACATTATGTTTAGTGTATGCATGTGTACTAGATTCCAATTAGAACTAAAAGAGTCACATCTTATTACTGTAAAAAGAATATTTAGATATCTTTTAAATATACCTAATCTTGGATTATGGTATCCAAAAGGGTTATATTTTAATTTAATAGGTTACTCAGATGCAGATTTTATTGGATATAAAGTAGATAAAAAGAGTACCCTAAAATTTTGTCAATTTCTAGGAGATATGATCATCTTATGGTTCTCTAAGAAACAAATATTAGTTGCATTATCAATTGCTAAGGCTGAATACATAGCAGCAGGTAGTTGCTGTGCACAAATCCTATGGATGAAATAGCAATTAAAAGATTTTGGCCTCAACTTTGTTGATATACCTATCAGATGTGATAACACTAATACTATAAATCTGACCAAAAATCTAGTTCTACATTCTAGAACTAAGCATATAGAAATCAAGCATTATTTTATTAGGGACCATGTTCAAAACTATGACATTAGCTTATAATTTGTTCCAACAAAAAATCAGATAGCAGATATTTTCACAAAAACATTACTAGAAGAAAGATTTAATATGATAAGAAAAGAACTAGGCATTCTAGATCCTAATGCATAAAATGCTTAATTTATCAAACAAATTAACCATTTTATGATCTCATCTGTGTACAACATTAAATAAAATACATTGTAATCTTTCGTGTTCCAAGAAATGTACAAATACATATTTAATTATCAATCTTAGTAATGATTCCTGAATAAAGTGAATTAATAATTAATATATATAACTTAAAATCCACAACTCCAAAAACCCATTTTATAAAGTTTCGGAGTTAAGCTAATATTTACACTTCGTAGCCTCCAAAGCGCACTTTGGTTCTTTCGAAGGTCAAAACAAAATTCTTTAAAGCTCTCAAAAACATCATTTCGGAGCATTCAAAGATCAACAAAAGCTTCTTAAGTCAAGTTTTGGAATATCCAAAACTCCAAATTGAATCATTGTCTCTAAAAGATCTTTTTCCAAGCATCCAAAGCTAAAACACTCTAGTGTTTTGGAGAACTTTTAAACCAAATCTGAAAGCACAAAATTCATTCAAAACCTCTCTGAAAATCTAAACCCTTTTTCTTCAAACTCTCAAAACCCCCTTTTCAGAGAAGACTATCCATCTTCCCACTACTTTTAAATCTGAGTCTCAACTCTCTGTCTCCCTTCCTGCCTTCTCCAACATCTCTCCTAGAAATCCCATTTTCTTTCCAAAACCTAGAATTCTCTATCAAAATGGCAAGAACAAAAGGAGCAGAAAGTTAAAAAAAACAAAAAAAGAGATGAATCTCCATAGAGAAAAGGATATAAAAAGAGAAGACAAGAATTTGATACGCTTGAGGTAATCTTTTTGAATAGATCATCTGACTATTCCAGATTTACAGAGAGATATAAGGACATGAGAATAATAAATGAGAAAATATTCAATTTCAGAGCCTTCAGTATGGAAATAGAAGTGTCTGAATTGTTGAGTTACCAAGGTTGGAATGCATATGTGAGTTACAAAGACAGTTTATATCTAAGACTTGTAAGGGCACTGATCTGTAATCTCAATACTATGATAGAAAATTTGTTGATAGGGAAAACAGAAATTGAACTATCCATAGAGAGTTTAAGGAACTGTTTCAATCTCTTTGAAGAAGAAGAAGAGATTGTGTGGCCTTCTAGAGCAATGTTATTCTCAAATTTAGCAGAAACTGAGATAGATGAAAAGAAAAATTATCTGCATGCTAGTCATTTGAATGTAAATCTCAAGCTAGCATATCTTATTATTATGAATAATGTGTATCCTAGAAGAAGAGCTACTGATGATGTATCTAAGAAAGATGCCAGAATTATATGGGCATTGAAGAATAAAAGGCATCTAAATTTAGCCTAACGAATGGTAGATCACATTTACTTGTTCAAGAGCACCATAAGATTTCCCTTACCTTATGGAATGGCTCTGACCAAGCTGATGAGAGAAGCAAAAGTAGATTTCTCAAATAAAAATGAAAAGCTTTCGAAAAACACAAACATATTGGATGAAAAGCTTTAAGCTTGCACAAGGTTGGATCATGAAAAACCAAGAAAAACAACTCAATTAAAGGGATCCAAAATTGAAGAAAGACTAGAAAAAGGAGATGTCACAGAACAGGTTAATGAACCAAGGCAAGAACTCTCCTCTCATGAAAAAGAAGAAATAATAGAAAGACAAGAGTTCTTAAATCCACAAATAGAAGTAAGAGAAGAATTCTACAGTAGAGAAGATGAACTAGAAGCTGAGAGAATAGAAGAAGTTCCAAGAGAGGAACAAAGAACTATCATAAAAGAAGTATTAGAAGAAATTTTGAGAGAAAATATATCTGAAAAAATAGCAGCAACAACCATTCCATCCAAACTCAATCCCCTTCACCAATTAGACACACTCATACTCATCAACCATCCACCTCATCAATTCCCACTATATAACCTATCTCAAAGAACCTAGAGGATAGAATTACAATGATTGAGCACTACTTGTCCACTCTAGTCTCCAAATGAATAGGATGGATCATAATCTTTCCACTGCCATGTCATCTATGATCTTGAAAGCTGATAAGATTGACTAGAGACTTGATTTTCTATAAGCTCTAGCAGAATCATTTAGAGGTTAAGCTTATCATCTTCACTTCTCACCACAGGGTAATTCCCTTAAAATTGTGATGAGTTTTGTTATAAAATGATAGGTTACAGTCCACCAATTGGTAGATTGGAAAAGGGACTATAAGCTGAAATTTTGTAACCTTCATAAGTCAAGTTAGTATTGATGCAATGGGGCTAATTTGGTATTTATATGTTTACCTAATTATTCAATGAATGATGAGATGTAGAAAAGGATAATTTAAACCCTAAATATTAAATGGAATGGATGGGTGAATTTCACTTAGCAATTTATATATTTGAGTTAAATCTCTCATGTGGATATTTGTGAATGTCCAATGTGGTGTACGTATTGTATGTAAGATCTGTTGGACTTTGATTTAGGAGTTAGTTGTTGAATTGAAGATTGTGGATTTATTCTCATTTGAGGTAAGTAGGTTTTTCCTGAATTCATGTATGAATGATCCATGTTTTGGTATACTGGCACACAGGCATCGAGTTTGAATGGCATTTGTATTTATTGTATTGGGAATTGAGTTTTATGAAATCACTTTATGATTTTTATTTGACCACATGCACATTATATTATGATTTGAGCTTTTCATGTGTTATCTTACAAACTTGGATATGGCTATGTTGCTGTTGGAGGCGATATTGCATGTGGATATATGATTATATGTTATGCCGGTGGTGGCTATGATTATATGTTATGCCCATAGTGGTTATAATTAATGTTATACCTGTGGTGGCTTTGGTTATGTTATATGCGCGTGGTGGCTTTGAATGTATTTTATGCCTGTGGTTGCTTTAGATGTATTATATGCCCATGGTGGCTATGTTATGTGATTGCCTTAGTGGCGTATGATTGCCTTAGTGGCTTATTGGTTGCCTTAGTGACTTATATTTATGGTATATATATATATATATTTATGAGCTTGTATTCACATGTGTGGCATGGTTGCATTTTAATTGATTTTCATTGTTTTATCCCGCATTTCTTACTTACTGAGTTTGCCCAAACTCACTCTATTTTCTTTTATGATTTTAGATACTAGGACTAACGGAGAACCCCAATTGGGGGTTGGTGCTTATGAAGGAAATTAAGCATATTTGCGGATGAGAGGAGATGTGATGGATATTAATATTTCATTTGTTTTTCTTTATTTCTTGTGAGAATTGGTGTTTATGAAGATTATGGTTCAGACTTGTAGTATGGCATATGAGCCAACATATTGATTTATGATTGTATGAAGTTGATTTATGTTTAATTGGTTTATTGTCATGCTCTTGATTTTTTATGTGATTCTAGGGACTTTGGATGTATATGAGATTGTTTGTAGAGGTATTGACCCTTATATTTCATGGGAGACTCTACTAGATTTTTAGTAGAACTCTTCTCTAGAATATAAGTATGTAGCGCCTTGGAATTGGGGGTGTTACAAAGTGCTATCAAAGCATAACAACACTAAAAAGAGGCATGACAATAGCTATAAGACTTGAGAGATAGAATGGACATGATGAGAAGAAATAAGTGAATTCGTTGATAACGGGGGAACATTAGACTAGAGCATGAATTTAGAGACCCTAGGTTATTTTGCTATGGGGTCATATCATATATACATATTGGGTCATAAGTATGTACATAACAGTGTGTTACTAATAGGTTTAGAGATGACACCAAGAAAGTGAATTGATAAGGGGAAGGCCCCAATGATAGAGGAGGAGCTAGAAAGGAGAGTTACTAGTGCAAGGACCACAGGGATTGTGATCCGAGAGGCTAGAGAGCAGACTTTCAAGAGGAAGGAACAGATTGGATAGGTAAATACATCAAAAAAGGCTTAGGAGAAAGAACACCTGGAAGTTCCCAATGAATGGGAGGAGATTAGAACTGATGTGGAAGTGCCCGAAGTTGAAAGCGGGCCAACTACTGCAAATGACAATAGACCAGAGGTGCCAGGATCTAACGGAGGAACTACTCCACCAGTATAGGTAGGGACACCAAAACTTGGAATTATGATGAATATGATGATGGGAATGTTTGACGCCCGGGATTTTAGGGGTATAAGAATTTTTGTCAAAAAGGTATTTTGAAATAATGAGAGCATGTGAGAGGAGGAAACTTGTTTTGAATTGTATAGTTATATGAATTGTACTTGAACCAAGTGAAATTATAAGAACCTTTAATCAATTACAAGGTTAAGGGTGAGTAATTGGCACTACCCTATGTAAATGAACACTATATGTAGTTAATTAATGGGATCATGATGCACTTTAATGTTAAATTTTTTGTGAAAAATGGATGATTAGTGTCAACATTATTGTATATAATTTTGATGATAACAAAACTTGTAAGAAACTTGTATGCCTAAATCTCTAACAATCATATGTATGGGTATGAATTGATAAACATTAATTAGCATAAATACATAACCATGAATGATTCACTATACAAGCATATATTCCTTACTTTATGGTGTGCACACAATAAACATCAATTAACTTTTACTGCATAAACTAACTAAATAAATACTATGCATCATAATTACTTAAGCTTTCATATTATGCATTCAATGAAAATGTATATTATCCTTACTTTATAATATGCTATAATCACAGAAGGATAAAATATATTCTGATATTATATATGAAAGCTAACAACATAGCAAGTGCAGAAAAGTTGAAATGCAGGATAATGATCGTCTCCAACAAACTGACATAACTATCTGCTATATTCCAAAAGAAGCTAAACTAATGAAAATCGTGGAAGAAGAAGAGGAAGAAGAAAATAGAAGACAAACAACAAGAAGGATTTCCTTGTTGCAGTTGAAGCTTCCATGAACAAAAGCATGGAAGAAAAACAAGGCTTCGAAGATGTGCTGCAATGAGTTTACGTTATCTGTCAACCTCAATGAGAAAATATCAACAGACAAATGCAAAACAAGAAGTTAAAGAAGAAGTCATAATCAGAAAGGTTAAATTGCGTCTAAGAAATTTGGACTCCCTACTTGATTTGATTAAAGTCTGTCCAAGATAAAGCATAAGGATAAAGAAACAACTCAAGGCTTGGCAGATAAAAAAGTCAAAGATAAAGCTATGATCGAGAAAGCATAACATTGTTCAAGAAATTTAAACTATCTATACCGACCAGACAAAGCCTATCTGAGATAAAGAAAGAAGGAGAAGCTCCATCAAATACTCAAATAAAGGTAGAAAGAAGATAATTGTCACCCAGACAACAATACAAAAAGTGAGAAGATTGGATTCGTCTGAGGATAAAATAATAATATAAATTTATAAGGGAATGCCACTTCAGCTGAGCTAAGACAGACAAATTAATATTGAAGAGACATGGAAGTTGTTAGAACAAACCCCTTCTATTGCTCGAAGTTTATAGAGCAGTTGAAGAACTTCACTTCATCTGCGGATCAAAAGTTCATTTGTTACTAACGATAGAAAAAGCATCAGACAAAGCAGAAGATAAAGTAGAAGTTGCACAGTGAACATAGACGAAGCTGAGTGTTGGTACCTTGTATTATGGTAATGGTGGTGCTGTCGTGGGCACCCAAATTTAGAACCTTGCTCCAATCTAATTTTCTGTAGTAGTGTGAGTAAGGG
>JAYJMB010001581.1:0-16439 GCA_036873735.1 Pouteria campechiana
ATATATATATGCCAAAGATTGTGTGGTTTACATCCTCAATTCATGCAACTTTTTGTGCCATTCCTACTGCATGCACATATGTATGTTCTAGATGCTTAACTGCTACGTGTGGGTCAAGGAAGCTACAAGTCCTTTGCTTTCTTTAGACTCACGTGAGCAGTTGCATGCTGCGACATGTGACGACCCATCATCTTTCTGCTCTCCAGTGGGATGGCTCCACCTCAGCTGCATGGCCTGTTGGGCTGTCCAATTTTAATTTGACAAAAAGGAGTTTGTTTAAAAATCAAATCCCAATGGCATGGTTAGGGTTGAGAGAAATACAAACACATTTGTGGATATATCTTGGGAAATATGCCAAATCTCAAGGAATAAGCGGGTTATGCTGGAAAGTTTACGGCTCAAAATTTTGATGACCAATAAGGAAATGAAAAGTTCTATTTTCAAAAAATTCTATTATTATAATTAAACTGTTTTTATTGTTATTCATATTTTTAATTATTATTTTTTATTTATTTATATTATATTTATTTCATGATTGATATCCTTCTATAATTCCTTTTCTACTTTCCTTTAATTAGGCATTTTGTATTTCTTGCATATAAAATTTTCTACTTATTATAATGTGAGTTACGTAAGTATTGAGAAATGCTACGTAAATTGAACACCCCCAATGTGAATGTTCTGGTTTGATTGACAAGGTGCAATTCTGACTTTATAGCTGTCCATATTCAAATCATTTGGAGGTTGTCAATGCAATACTTTATTGTGGGTTCCTAGATACTTCGTGCGCGCATTTAGTCCGATTCATTTAAACAACGCCGCCAAACGTGGCCCGAATTGCGTTGCTGCAAGGAACCCAAAAAATTTCGAGAACATTTGAATGCTTCAATGCTCGAACTTGGGACGAAGTCCGTAACACGTCTACAAATCAAAAAGCCTTACGGCGACCTGAATACGTAACCAGTTACCAACCGCCCACACAACAGTCTCAAAACGCGTGTTGCACACAATAATAAAGCAGTTCACCACCACTTACAAGGATGGCCGCAGCCTTCATACCACGCCACACGTGCGCCAATCCAGACCATCTATTTCGTTGCAGACTAAAAAAAAACCTTGTTAAATGTGCTAAGCAAGTGATCCAAAACAATGGATGATATGATTGACATCTTAAATGTCCATAAGATCAAAACGAATCTTATGTGGTTGATTTCCATCCACGCTGGTTCTTGCATCATCATTAATTTTATGGTTTTTTTTTTTCAATTTCATGATTAATGGAATAGAAACATTGAAAACTAAGTAAATTTTGGATCTAGATTTAATTCATCATTCGACTGCTTCTAAACTCCTGGATAATAGAAAGACATTGACTCAATGATTTTCATCTTTGATCCAAACATAGACCCAAATAATTCACGCATAATTTGGACTATTTAGATTGACCCATATGGTCGCAATCTGAGCGGTGAATCGGTCACCACCATTTAAAATAAAATGGGTGAACTGCCACCGTAGCGTTCCGTAAGAAAATAGCAAAAACGAGTAGGTTCCGACAAAAGGTCCTTCAAACAAGCATCGAAAATTAGAGCATCGCTCTCCCTCCAATCGCAGCTATTTATACCCATCCATACCAACACCCAACCCCTCAAAACTCTCACATTCTTACAAATCCCAAAACCCCCGAGCCGCAGACCCCCCACCCAAAACACCATCCACAAGAGAGAGATATGGCCTCATCGTTTTCCTTGGCCCTTCTAATTGCCCTCTCCCTCTCTATCTCTATCCATTCTGCTCTAGGTACGTGAATTGCATGGCAACCCCAATTGGCCTCCTCCTTTGTTTTTCCTTTTCAATATCAATTTCCTGGCAATTTTGGTTTTGTTAAGATTAACTAACAAATATGTATTCTTCTTCAGGCGAGATGGTTTGCGAGAATTTGTCAACGGACGTTTGCGCATTTTCGGTATCATCGGCCGGGAGAAGGTGTCTGCTAGAGACATCGGCACGCAAGGACGGCACATTGGAATACCAGTGCAAGACGTCGGACGTGGCAGTGGAGAAGATTTCCGATTGGATTGAGACCGACGAGTGTGTTCGGGCATGTGGGGTTGATAGGAAGTCCGTCGGAATCTCTTCGGATGCACTCATGGAGCACCAATTCACCGCCAAGCTCTGCTCCCAAGCTTGCACCCAGAACTGCCCCAACATCATTGACTTGTACTTCAACCTCGCTGCCGGAGAAGGTGAGATATTCAGACCACATTCATTTGCATATCTCTTCATGATCTCGGGCGTTGGGTCTGGTTCGCAAACATTGATACGGTTTGAAATTGTTGCGTATTCTCATAATCCAATCCTTCCAGACGGTGGGCCACTAATCGGCGAATTGGTCTAATGTCTCCAATCATTTGATTTTAGAGTCTTTATCTGATGGTGGATATGAATCAATTCCACGATTATCCAATGGTCGAAGGGTTAAGAGCAATTTTAAGTTTACGATTTATATGCCACGTTAATCTGCATCATTTTCAACGACCGAGATGGTGGGCACACAAAATTCGGTTGTGAAGTTTCTTAAATGTCAAGAAAATGGAGGGAATTTCTGTTACCTTTGGGGCCAAGTATTTCCTTTCCACTTTTTTTATTGCCTCAATCAAAAACTATCTTTAGACATCTATGGTATACAACAAAATTTCACGGGGCCCATCCAATGAATTGGCTCATGTCAATGTAATATGAAAGAGATGGCTTGGGTCCCACATGCAATTGAAAGTCTGTTTTGCATCGCCTTGCCACTGTTTCCATCTTGTCTGACCTTTGAATTTTGTCGCTACAATGGATTTAAGATCTGATGGACGGTTTGGATGGCATATAAAATCATCATGGACCCAACATCAGCTTCTGTCTCATAATCCGAATTCTACATGCTGGCGGTCCATGTTTATGATTATAAAACAAGCATTTTCATTTCTTGAATGGAAAATTACGAGGAAGAGCTCGCTGATGATGTGTTTTTGCAATGAACAGGTGTGTTTCTGCCAGATTTGTGTGAGTTGCAGCGAACCAACCCTCACCGGGCGATGGTGGAGCTTCTGAGCTCTGGCTCTGCCCCCGGTCCAGTTGCTAGCGAATCATCGGCTTTCATTGCTGCTGCTCCTGTCGCCATGCCTCCTTTCTAGAGGATGATTTGTTTGTTGCTCTTTACGATCTTTCTCTTCTTGAGACTTCTATGTAAAAATGATTGAGGAATAATTAGTATAATTTGTGAGGGGATTTGGGTCATTTTGTTGGTTTTAGAGTGAGATTTCACACCTTGTTTCATATGATTATGGTCATTGTATCCCACATTTTTATGAATTTATCTCTATGTTCCATCATTGTCGGGCTCTGACTATTTTTCAGCTGCTTAATTTGCGTAGTTTTTGGATGCATTTTCCATGTACTTTATGCCGTCAAACGCCCTCTTGGCATTGTTGTGCTGGACAACTATTTATTTTGGGGTCCATGGCTGAGCAGAAGAAACTTTCAAGCTTGTTTCTGGGCCGTGTATTGATTAAGAAATCAAAAGCTCCGTTTGAGCCGCTATGAATTTCTCTATCCTCGGCCCAACCAAATCATTTTCTTAGATATGGTAAGCCCCCGGTCCAACCTAGCTGCTAGTTGAAATAGATGGTGCCACAAAACTTCTTTAACAAGTGCTCCTTTTGGGAAGCTATTATTTTCTCGTGGCTGGCTTTTCTGCCTTTTGCACAAGGACACGGTCAACGACAGATATTACCTTTCATTGTTCAGGTGTTACCTCTTTCCAATGGAAAAATGAGAAACTATATAAAATGTATGATTATTTATAGTATCGATATATTGGAGATAGTTGGAATACTGGGCCTGAGAATGAATCTTTAATAATGTTGCCAAACGATTTTAATAATGAATATTTCTCTGTTTAATTTCGGATCTTTGAGATTATGATCGACTTAATTTTGAATTCTATCTTCTTTGTTTAAGATGGTGCTATTCGGATCGGTCAATATCAACTTAGCCAAACGGTGCAAATACAGGCCATTCAGGACTGGATCAGTTCCTTAGTGGGAATTTGGTTTGCTAGGGAACATAACCTTACCTCCAAATGTTCTTCTTTCAACTGATCCTACCCAGGGGTTTAACTTGGATTGGGTTCAACCCAAGCTTGATTTAAAATTGGTCTGATCTAGGGTTGGGGTCAATTTGAACCCCATTTTAACATAAAAATTTAAGATTTCTATTATAGTTGAATATTAATGTTTATATATATGGATACATGTTTATATTTAACTACAGAATAAAACAGGGCTGCTAGTCTAGAGAAACACTTAATGAGGTTTGTTTCCCCAAACTTTAATACTTTTTGGATGGTGTATTGTTTTTCATTAGTTTAAAATATGAATGAATGCTTTTTTATTTATTTTGAATTTTAAAACATGAATGAGCAGTTTTAAGGATTGGATGATGTATTGTTTTTCCATTAAGTTTGAAATATACATGATCAGTTTAAACAATAATATCTCAATTAATTAGATTGTCACTAGATTTTCATCAACCCGAACCCAATTTTTATTAATAGGGTTATGGTTGAGGTTTTACAAATAGGGTTAAGATTAAGGTCAGGATTGAAGTTTTATAAATAGAGTTAAAGTTAAAGTTAAGGAGAACCCGAGTTTCATGAGTCCGAACTGCACCCTTAATCCTATCCCATTAAATTTATAAATCCAGTTTTAAGGATCAAATGTTCCCCACAAAGGAACTTGGACTGGACTGGTACGAGGTTCAATTTGGGTCAAAATATTCTCGCCACTGAGTAGAACATAGAAGTTGTTCCACGGTTGGGTAATCGATGGCCCAAAGAAGCACTAAATTTGAATGTAGCATATGCCATCTATGAATACTAGATGAGACATTGAGACCTCTCCGCAAATTCTCCTGGGTTAGACATCTTTGGAGCTGTGTGAATCTACCTCAGGAATTTCAGATCCTAAGATTTCCATTTTATCTTAATATTTTCAGTGTCTTTGTATTCAGAAGCTTCCTTGGGTGTCTTTGATCTTTGATTTGTATGTGATTGGTCCAATGGATTTTAAATCTACTAATAATTTAGAGGACCAAGATAAAAAATGGTCCAATCATGGACGAAACCCGAGAAAAAATATCAGGCGTTGCCCACTGAATTTTAGAACATCTAATCTCTCCTTTCGTGGATGTCCCATCCGTGTGGCACATTGGCTGGGTAAAAGACATCCAAGCATGGGAAGCTTAGCATTGTTATGGTTGTATGCGGAATCAGTGGAGAGGAAAAGGCATTTGAGCCATTCGAAAACTTTTTTTCTGCTCCATCTTTCCCTATCATGTCGAAAGAAGCAGGAGGGTTTGAATTGACATTGGATTCCTTTTCTGGTCTGCATGAAAGGAGCATCGAAACCTCCACTTGTGTGGAAAATCAGGCCATTGGTGTTTTGGCACTTTATATGTTATTATTAAGCTCTGCACTCTGAGGAGGGGAGAGCAAATGTGCATTCATTTGTTTGAATTGTGAAGACAGAAACAGTGCGGTCCCTTTGTTTGTGAAAGAATGGCTCTTTCATTATCCATCCATGTGATGCATGAGACATGATTTGGATTTGACATTAAGCCAGTCTCACCAACTGGGTGCCACTGTTTTGAGGCTAGGGATGAGTCCGGCATGATCCTAGACATGATCTACGGGCCAGATTATGGCTTGATATTGGAGAAAGGATGCCCGAGGCAGGGGGGAGTCGGTGAATGGCTAGCTATCTAGCTTGTCGGTCTAGACCAGTGACTCCAGACATAAAGTGGGCGTTTGGTACAAAGGTCAGAGGGAAATGCCGGTGGTTTCACTCAATGTACATGCGAAATTTCAGAACCATAATTAGGTTTGGACTGTATTTACATGGTCAGACCATATCTACGTAGGATCTGTCATATATTTTACCTACAAATTAAAAAAAAAAAAGAAAAGAAACCAATACCACCGAAGTAACATGGGGCCACATTTGTATTTCTTTGTGTCAAGAGAAGTGAAAATCGGAAACGATTTACCAGAAATCTATATTCATTATTAAATTAATTTTGCATTTAGATATATAGCCATGGATCAAATGAATGGATACAATTCTACAGTTTTCTTGATTAATTTGTATTTCTCATATTATATGAGTAAGATTTGCAAACAAAAAGGGATTTGATATGATACATCATGTAAGACCTATCACTCAAATGGAAATGGTTTCAGAGTCAATTTCCGATACGTTGATTTAGTCAATGACCCCTACAATCCGTATGGACAGATCATGGACCATTAGATTGGAGTGTAAAACAACAAAATTATAAGTAGATTATCTACAAGTTCATGAACAAATGCGAATAATCAAACTTATGCTTGATATCCGGTTACATATTCATGGGCATCATTTACTCCCAGGGCTTGATTTTGATGAATTACAAAACTTACTCATCACTTATTTATATATCTAATAAATTTGCTAAGTGTTTTCAAGAAAAAAAGGTTAGTGAATGTTAGTAAAATTAATCAAGTTAAGGATTTTGAAGCTTGAGGATAAAAAAGTACGGGTTTTGAGTTCATACATATATATTTTTTTGTATTGAATCACATTACTCCCATCTTAGGTCTCACATCTGATCCACACACCAGGTGGGGCATGTTATGTATTTAAATGATCTTACAATTATCTTAGCTAGTTGTATTATTGAAAACTTAAAAATGTTTAGCATCAAGTTTTTTATTTGACATGAAATGTTGGATAGACCTTTATAAGAGGGCCCATATATCACGAGTAGATTAAGCTGAAAAAAAAAGCTAGCTTGCCTTTAACCACCATCCTTTTCTAGCTTGCCTTATGTAGCTTGGTTTGGTTTGGGTTGGGTTTAGGTCAGCTCAATCCTAATCCAGATCTCAAAATCCTACCCAAACCAAAGAAAAACCTATTTTCTAAAACTTCAAGCAATGCTAAACTAATTTTGTAAGGCTTTGGGTTAAATTTGAGTAAACTATTTTTGTAAAATTTTGGGTCAAATTTGAGTTGACAACCAATTGACAGTTTGGACTAACAGTTCGGATTCTTGCATTATACTACTTTACATGAAAATTATTAATGTTATTTTATTAAATGTATCTATTGTACAAATAGTTAATAATGATGCATGAAATAAGTACTTTTTTAATATTCAAAAGAAAAAAAGAAATAAAATACATAGAGATAATTTAGAATTGATTTTTTTCATTTTATCTTTTGGGCTCTAGATAAAAAAATTACTAATTATATTTTTTTAATGTAGCTGTTATTTTTAAGTTATGATTATTTAGAAAATGCATTGGTCATGTTTTTATTATTTTATATTATAATTAACGTAAAAATATATTAATAATTTTTTCTATTATGTATATGGTTATAGTTGCTTTTTGGTTTATTTCGATAGGCATAATTCAATTTGAATTTTTGAGTTATTTGTTACCATCAACCTAAACCAAATCATATTACAATTTGGTTCAGTTGAACTTAATTTCACAACTCAAATTCTTGAAATATTAATTCAAACAATTTAAATTCAAGTTGTTTAGGTTTGTATTCAACTTGAACCAAGATTCACCCCCAGTACAACCTCCGTTGTAATATTTCATGATTTATTTTGCAATCTTATGAATATATGTCTTCAAAATATTCCATAAAAGTAATGATGTGGAGCAATATGGTGTTCTCCTATTAGTAAAAGTGATTAGATAAAATTCATTTTGAGCATCATATTTAACATTATTATTTTAGTTATAATATGTAAAATCATTTTAATCAAAGGTCTATGTAGACTATTTCATTTAAAGATGTATAACATATAAAAATTACTTATATCAATCATGCATATACCTGAATGTCGTTAAAATTTGTAGGATTATGAATTAATATTGAATGAAGGCTTTTAAAGGTTTCGATGCATGATTATATCCTTGTGAGTCCTATAAAAAGTAAAATAATTTTGAAAGATGGATATTAACTCTCAAATGATCTTAATTTTGGGCCTAATTAAGTATTTTTATATAATATTTGGCTTACTAAGTAAATAAATGATGTCAAGCAAGATGATTAAATGGAATTTCACTTTTACTATCCAAAATATTAAAAATTAAAAGCTTTCTTTGAAATTTTGCAATAATAATTTCTTTGAACCATTTCCCAAGAATAGCTGTATATAGATATTGAATATTGTTAACTCTAAATAGTTTCATATATCAACAAAATGGCATGAAGAGTATGTGTCATGATCGGACAAAAAAATAACATAATTAAATGCCATTATTAAATTCAGGGGTGATTAATCCAAGATTTATTACACAAAAGATGAAATATAATTACAAAAGCAACTAAAATAAGCTCACAAATAAAAGAGAATTATTACATAATAATATCTTCTGCCAAAATTCATAAAATACAAGTTTCATAAAGCACCATGTATAATTTATTTAACATTCTTTGACATAACAACTTGTACTATTTATCCCTTATACACGAACTATTAAGCTCTTCGTGCAGCATTCTCTGAAAAAAATAAGTTAAAGAAGGGGTAGGTCATAAACTCTGTAAGTAAGGTAGATAAAGTTAACACATATATTATAATAATCTATATTATATATGGCTCATTTCAGGACAGTCTAATAAGACAACTCTACTGGTAATGTGATAATTTCTTTTATTAACTAGACTATCTAGGCCAACTCACTAGTACAGTAGCTCCACTAGTGAGTTCAACTGGTCTTCCTTGCACTCCAAGCCACCCAGGCCAGCTCACTCATAAGGCAGCTCCACAAATGCTCAACTGATAACGTTACTAACAACATAATCTATCCAATCTCTACACATTAGGCCACTCAGTCTTGCCCAATTATAAGGCAGCTCTACCGATAAGCTCAACTAGTAGTGTTAATGACATAATGATCTATCTCATTATAGATAATTTAATAGATAACTATCATAAAAGTCAACCTTGGACCATAACCAATCTAGATCAATGGGACAGACATTAATTCACATTAATAAATCCCCTTCTTCCATATTTATCCAATAAAAGTGTATGATCTAATCATTATTTTGGTAATCTGATCCTTCATTTGAGTTTAAAATGTTCAAAAATCCTAAAATCGACTGTTAAATTGTTCAAATTAGAGATCATGGGGTTCAAAAACCCAAAACTCAAATTTGGCCATCCAATCACACTTGCCAGATGCTACCCATCGTCATCGCTACCAGGCTCTCACCGCGTCTAGGCTCGGTCACCTAGCTCACTCGCCCATTGGGCTTGCGTTTGTGTAGGCCAGTGAAGCCCGACCTGGTCATTAAGGTTGGTTACTGTTGACATGGGCTGGCAGTTGTGCTAGGCTGGCCTTAGGTTGGCCCACCCAAATTTTTCATGGGGGGTATATTTTTAGGGCATTTCTAGATTTCCAATTTTCTTAAAATTTTTTCCATAGGTTTCCAAAATTAAAATAAATTTTCTATATAAACTAATTAAAAATTTAAATTTCAAAAATTCTAAATTTAATGAAAATTTTATATTACAAAATCTTCATTTTTTACTGTCCAATTAAACTCCTTTAACCTAGAAATCACTATCCTAAATAAATACCAATACAATGAAGATATCCAATGGTTTAGATTTCTCAAAAATTATACATAGCATCTTGTATTAATTAAACAAAATTATCCATTTGAAAAGTTACGCCGGACATGGTTCACACAGTTGTCCAACGCCCTTTTTTGTTTTTGTTTTTCAAATTTTATTCTTCCATAAAATCCAACATATACTATATTTTATAAATTTGAATTATAGGATAAATTCTACATCATGAGAGGGTCATTTCAAGATATATATATATATATGTAATATTTTATCCCTTTAAATATATGAAGATTTAATATAATCTCTTTTTCAATGGCAGAAAATCATTCTTAAATAAATAAGGATTTTTCACCTGAGTTTTTTAAAATATTATACAACATTAACATATATATAAGAAAATATTCAACGGTTCATATTTATGATAAACACTGTATATCATCTTAAAAATTAAACGTTTCATCCACCCATGATTCAATCATAAAAAAATGATATTAACCAATGAGCATGATTTATATGCATTAAACATATTCAAATCAATGATTCAAACTGTTCATTAGACAGAACACCAAAATCCGCTTTCACACGCCGCCGAAATCAGCTGCAATATGCCATCGCCGCAAATATTTCTGACTTACCCATATCGATGTGCCAAAAAATTTGTTGGCTTATGCGGTGTTTTCACACCGAGTATTATAGTATGTGTTATTTGTTATTCATAATCTGGATTTAATCCAAGGTGGATGTAGGAGACAATTTGATCATCGTCAACCACAAAGGATATCAATGATGGCTTTGGCCTGGTGTAGATGGTCATAGAAGAGAAATCTTGCTTCGACATAAGGAGCTCAGTTTGAAGTTGAAAAAATTAGACTTAAATGTTGTTGAGTATAACAGCTCTCTAGTGTGGCCTATGCATGCATCGTAGGAGTGATAGATGTTGATAAATAATGTGACAATGGAGTCAAAGATAGGATTCAGAATTTGGGTAAATGGGAGTTGATCATGCAGAAAGCACAGTTCAGACGCTAGATTGGAAACAATATCAACATCATTAGTAGATGAGTGTCAGCCGGCTGGGAAAAGGAGATAGATTGCAGCAGGAAATGATTAGGTGGCCTAGGATCAGCTGATCGTTGAGGCTGTGTCGGGCGTGGATGCCTGGCAGGGACGAGGAAGAAGGTGAGGTGGGAATCGTGATCGGAAGAGCAGAAAACGATCTACCGCTTAGTATATATGCATCATGAAGTGATGCTTGAGGACGATAGTATTGCTACAGAATGGGTGAAAAAATGGAGAAATTAAAGACGAACTGATTGGTGATGTATGTGCGGACGGTGTGGAGGCTGGGGAGTTTGAATGTTTGTTTCTTTGTTTTTAAATATTTTAAATTAAATAAGTTGATTTTAGAAAAAAAAAAAAGAGACATCAGGTATTTATATTGTTGGCCAACGAAGAAAAAAATTTACTTGCGGCCCACTTGAGTAACATTACTATTATATTCTCTTTAAATATTAATAAATAAAGATAAATAATAATAGTAACATTACTATTACATAACCGTATTGCAAGCGAAACACGTGATCCTCTCCTTTAAGTTTCAGGCCTGAACAAAGAAACGCATGAATTGACTGGCAGAGGAAACAGTGTCACTAGCTTGGATCACATACACAGCGAAAGACAATGCGAAATCTCCGGATTCCTTTGGTGGTCCAATTGCAGTTTATCTATTATTCATTTTAGGTGAAAGCTGATAAACTCCGTGAGCGTCACATCCCTAGAAAGCAGGTGAAATTGTAATGCCTGGATGGTTGTATATCAACCACATGCATTGCAAAATAAATACGAACCCGATGGTTAACGTAGCGGGTTATGATCACAAAGAAACACTTTCATCACGATTGCAGTGAAAAACTTGGTTTGAGGCACATGATGATGTAAGTATAAAATTTAATTCTTTCATTACATTTGATGCCACCTTAAATTTAATAAATATATATTTATCCTCAAATGAGATAATTTTTACAGTCTAGTTAATTCGTATATTGAGATAATTTTTATATTTTAATCAAACAAGTAATATTAAAATAATGAATGGATTAGATTTAATAGATACAACCTTGTGAGCATTAAATAAAGCATTTTTACCAAAATTATATTGAAAAATATTTGTACATTAACAAAACCCTAGTATAAGATAAATAGATTACATAGGGTATTGTAAACTGATACTGAAATATAAAATTTATAATTTGAGTTAATTTGGCGCATCAAGAGCCTACGTTTTTCTGTGTTTATTTTGATTTTATGTACTCTATTGCAGATGTTACTTTTATTGCTACCCGACATGACTTTTTTTTTTTTCCCATACCCTCATGTACATTGTTGGAATGGCCGTGTATGAAGCACGACGAGCCATTGGAGCACGTAAAAGTCTCCAAAAGCGTTGACCACAATGACTAGTGCGACCCACACACGTGACCATGACAAAGCATTTATACTTAGTTAAGCTGAACACGACGACCGATCAGTAGCAGCCTATGACCTTTTCGGCTCGTCCAGGCCTTGCCTGCATGTTAGTAACCAAAATAGCTACAACTGGTTGTTGTATGTCCCCGTTTTGCATGCTTCTTTACCCTAGTTACTTTTAAATATATCATTGATACGCCCTTAGAATACAGTCGCCTCCGTTATGTGTCCCACCTGATTTTCCAAGAGGGGTGATTCTTGAGATTTGTAATATCTTTTACAAATGTCACCAGATGAACGGTTTAGATTTCACATCGCATGTGATAGGCCCCAATCGTATGCTTGAAAGCATATTGTCATGCCTATCTCGGGAAGCATTCCAATCTAAGGCTTTACATCTCATACTTCAGGGTTAGAGCATGGTTGTGGTATTTTACTATGGCCTGAAAATACGGTATAGAAGGGTGATAGTAAGTGAATTATCATTCTCTACAACGTCACATTGAGGTATGCTAGCCTCACATGCACTTTTCACTGCACCACCACAGCACATCCTATCTCCACTAACTACGAGGTGGACCCCCACCGTGGATAGATGCATCTTGTGGTCCAAAAATCAAGGCTACGTACCCATCAAGATGGATATGTAAAATGGAAAATGCATGGCTGTTTAATCGCAATTTGAAGCATGAGGAGAGTGGACAGGCCTGAATTTTCCCACCTTGGAAGGACACTTGCGAAGATTTGGCAAGTGTAGGCATGTGCAGTGATTTGTGCTATTCTTTGGATTTTATCACCTTCGTCAGTGTTTCATGGCTCATTTCCCATGTTGCAGGTAAAATATTAGGTTAGTTCAAAACTTTGGGCGAGTGGCACGACAAGAAATCACACCCAAAACAACGAAATAATGCCATTGAAGTTCAATGACAACCTTTGCTTTGGGTGTTCCTTATGGTTTAAACACTCAGTCATTTGTGCTAGCTAGCTAGTTTTTGAATTCGGATGCATTTTGAATTACAATTAAGAATTGATATGAAGGCTTATAGCAGGATTTGGGCGCATGTGTAGGAACCTAGATCACACACACAGAGCACAAGATGGATGATGGGATTATGCATTGTGATGTTATTTGATGTTCTGGAATTTCCTCCTCGCATATAAACTTTAGATGCCTTACCCTAAGAGCCTCTGGTGAAGAGGAGGGGGAGAAATTCTCGGGCTTCCTCTTCCTCCACATATCCAAACATGTGCTAGCATCGAGTGCATTGCGTTCCTTCCTCTCCTCTGTGTGCTGCATTTTTTATTACTTAAAAGTAGTTCAAGGAAGGAGCCTATATCTATAGTTTTCTGACAAAGCTACTAACCAAACCCAAGAAGCCTACATATACTCTGGCAATAGTTGCTTGCTTTTTCAATAGAAATTTAACATTCCACACAGGCGATTTCACCTGTTGTTTTTAAAAAGCACCCCATTTTCATAGAATTCTGATTTACTGGGAATTTTACCTATAATTAGGTTGTTCATGATCTTAGTTGATTGCTTTCACTTCATGGGCAACTTCAACGTTTTTTCTCCTTTTCTATAGATGGGTGCAATTAAACTAAAAACATCACCTCATTTATGCTGCTTTCACCGTAAGTGGTAAGTGGTGCGGGGCAACTCAGTGCTGGAGGCTTCACCAATGATTAGGGAAGAGCAAGATGCTTGCAATCCTGTACCCATGCTTGATTCAATTAAACTAGAGACGAACATATCTCTAATATCATAGAGTGGATTAAACCAAAGAATAAGATAATCCTCAGATAGGCGTATGGATTTCAAAATAGTCAAAGAGGTTTGAAGATTCATTCCTTAAAAGCCTTTTAGTGTATGTCATGAAGTATGCCTCTAAAACTTGCGAATTTTCTGAAAGATTTTGTTCATGGAGTTTCGGCACTCATAAGTTTCTCCCAGGAATCCAATTTTTGCAATCATACATGGAGAAAGAGGTGTCAGGAATTCGTTGTAATCCTGACATGTCCAAAACCATAGGAGGAAATATGAAATTATCAGAAATTGGCTAAGGCACAAATTCAACGCCTCCCTAAGCGCATAAGATACTTAAAAGCTAGAAACCCCTGCATTGAAGAGATGCTCACTACCCACGGATGCAGACTCCTTGAAAACACCCAGAAACCGGTGATTCTACCAATCTTTCGATTGTCTCCTTCCAGACTTCCATTTGCAGGCCATTATTTGGACGGTCCTCGTTCACACTCCTCCCTGAAAAAGGTTGCTGTATTTAGTTGCACATGTATTTTGACCTATCTTTTCCAGAATGGCCCACTTCCACACATTTTGGGTTGAAAGAAAATTTAAAATGCAAGGACGATTTTAATCGAGGGTAACTCCGAAGTATTCCATTTTCAAAGAAATATTGACACATGACAGCATTAAGCAGATGGATGGTCTAGATGTTCTTTTACATGCTGCAAACATGGTAGATTGTGTAACAAATCCTGCCTCTCTATACAAAATCCTGAAAATGCTCCTTCCCCTAATATACATATAGTGGCTGCTGTTGAATGCCATGTGGCCCCCTGTAGACCATGTGGTCTCCTACTACTGTATCGGAATGTAGGGCTGACATGTGGTAGATTGATAGGGTGGGGCCCCCCACAAAGGATGTCACAGGCGGCACCATGTGATGCAGAGATGTTAAAGCCCCTTTAATTCAAATTAGTGTAACATTCGTGGGGGTTTTAAAATGTCAAAATTCCCCATGTGTCTGGTTCCCAAAATTGCAACTTTTTTGGGTGCAGGCACAGGCCTTTGGGGCCAGAAATGTGGACTAGAAAGTTGGAAAAGTGCCTTGAAAAATATCCTCCATATGCCTCGGATTCTAAGTAAAGTCATTAAAATATGATTCCATAACATGGACTCCGGACCCAATGACTCAGCTGCTCGAGCCATGTCCGAGTCATTTCCCAAGTCGCATTTACGAGGGTTTTTTATTTTTGGGGTGAAAAGTGGCTACTGCATAGCAAAAATGGTTGTTGCCCATGGCAGAAGAGAAGTGGGTCCAACTTAATTTTACCACACACCCCATCATAAATTCAACCCAATCAGGACCCATTTTCTAGCTCTCCAATCAAAGTCATTGACTGAGAAAAGATTACATCCCAGGCTCCGGTTTGATGTCACACAGCAGCCAATCACAGTATGCTATGCAAAATTTTAATGATGTGTCCTGGCAGATGCTATGCAAAATTTTAATGATGTGTCCTGGCAGATGCTATGCAAAATTTTAATGATGTGTCCTGGCAGATTTGGCAACTTCACTGTTCACATACCTCACAATCTGAGATTAAGAGGTTATTTGGTTAGAAAAAAATATGATGTTTATTTAAGGAAGAAAGCAAGTAATGTAAAAAATTGAAAATGAAATTAGCAAAACTATGGATAAAAGTAAAATAGATGACTTTTTGTGAAAAAATAAGATTGATAATGAAAAATATTATTTAAAAATAAAAAGTATAATTGATGAGAATGTAAAACATTTTATTAAAGGAGAGGAAGAAGTTTTTCTCCCCTTCTGTACCTATTTCCAAATAGCATTTAACTAACGTAGCTAAAAAGGTCTAATTCAATGCTAAAGATAATCTTTTTTCTTCACAGATCCATGAAGAAAGCCTGGCACAGATAAACAAATTTCACTCGTTTCTTGTTGTACTAAGATAAGGACCATTCAATTCAACCAGAATCCAAAGATCACCGAATTAATGGAGCGCTAGGTTAGTAAGTCATTTTGCAACCCACCGTGCCAAAAAAACCTTTGACCATCCAAACATTACAGATCAATTTCATTACCCAGAACTTCCCGTTAGTAAGATCTTCAACCGTATCATGTATATGGTCAGCTTTCACTAAGATATGCAACAGAAAGAAGATTTGTGAACTTAAAAACACTATTTGCTGGATTGCGGACAAAGTTCATTCATAGCATGCCCTAATTTTTGTTAACGCATGTTTACTGTTAGCAAGTCCGGCTATCAGTCAAGTGAATTTGGAGGCAACGAAGAAAGGAGGGAATTAATGTGCGGTTCATGTGGAAATCAAGTGGAACAATATGGAGCGCAATCATTCAAATAAATGTGTTTAATGCCTTCGTGATGTGAATCCTTTTGTGGTTTATCTTTCTTACTTTGTTTTATCTATTTATTTGCTTTTGGATATGTGTAGAGAGAGAGAGAGAGAGAGAGAGAGAGAGAGAGAGAGAGAGAGAGAGAGAGAGAGAGAGAGAGAGAGAGAG
>JAYJMB010001582.1:0-16439 GCA_036873735.1 Pouteria campechiana
CTAGGGTTTAATAATTTGCTGTTGTTGCAGTTATTAAATCTTAGGAAGAATATTTGACTAAATTAAATACAACCGCTAGTGCTTGTATTATTTATATTAAACCTTTAGTACTAGTTTTGGGTTGTTTAGTAGTTGGGGTTAATTAAAATGCTAGTTTCTAATTAACTATGTTGAAGGAGAAATAGGAAAAATAATTTCAATGTTGAATATTTAAAGTATGAATTGATTTATAATTGTATCAATGATCAGTTATGAGATTTTGATGGTGGATATTAACTTGAACCAAGGTTTTCTTCTCTAATAAATTTCTTTGATAACACTTTCTTCATTATATTTGAAACTCCCTTTCTTATTCACATTCATAAAACTAAGCTAGATGTTCCTTGTGGGATCGACTCTTACTCACACTACTATAGAAATTTGAAATTAGAGCAAGGTTTTAAATTTGGTTGCTTATGACAGGACACCAAATTTTTGGCGCTATTCTCGAGGAGGCATTCTTATTGGTTTTTATGCTTTTGTGATTTTTTCTATTTATTTTTTTTTTAGGGTTTATTAGATTTTTCTTGATTATTTATGACTGCAACTCGATCTTCTAATCAAGGTAATTTGCAGCATGAACCAAAAATTGAAAGAACTTTGCACAGGTTAAGGAGTGAAGCTCAAAGGAATTTAGAAAAGGAGGAAGTCATGGCTAGAAATTAAACTTTCAAAGAGCTTACCACACCTGATTTGGATCAACAATCTTTATGCATAACGTTTCCTACTTTAGATGCTAATATTAATTTTGAATTAAAATATGGACTAATACATCTTTTGTCCACTTTTCATGGTTTTGCAGGTGAAGATCCCAACAAGCATTTAAAGGAATTTTATGTGTGTGGACAAGTATGAAACCGACAGGGGTGATTGAAGAGCAAATAAAACTGAGAGCCTTTCCATTCTCTTTGAAAGATTTGGCTAGGGATTGACTTTACTATTTATGATTTGGGAGTATCACAACATGGAATGAGATGAAGAGGTTATTTTTAGAGAAATATTTTCTAGCTTTAAGGGTGACCAACATTTGGAAGGAAATTTGTGGTGTGAGACAGCATAATGGAGAATCCCTATATGAATATTGGGAGCTTTTTAAGAAATTATGTGCATGCTGTCCCCATCCTCAAATCAGTGAGCAGTTACTCATCTAGTATTTCTATAAGGGACTTCTTTCCTATGAAAGGAGAATGATTGATGCTGCTAATGGATGAGCTTTAGTGGATAAAACTCCGAAAACTATAAGAAATTTGATTGCAAATATGGCAGCCAACTCACAACAATTTGGTAATAGGCTAGACTCTTCATCAAAGCCTATCAATGAGGTAAGTGTTTCTTCACATGAATAACAAATTGCAGGTCTAACATCTCTTGTTTGTCAATTCACTATAGGGAATATGTAGATAGTGAAAGCTTATAGAATTTACTCTAGGGTAGGACATCCAACTGATACGTGCCCACCTCTTCAAGAGGAACCTATTGAGCAAGTGAAAGCAATGAGTGGTTTTTCTTGACAACCACAAAGGAATTATGATCCCTATTCAAATACATACAACCCAGGATGGAGGGATCATCCTAATTTTAGCTATGGGAACCCACAAGTAAATCAGCCTCTTGCTCAGAATCGCCTAAATTTTCAATAGTATCAGTAGTCATACCCACCTAAACAACCACAAGGACAAACGTCTAACTCTGGTATGTCTTTAGATGATATTGTTAAGTCTCTTACCTCTAACACTTTGCAACTTCAACAAGAGATGAAGGCTAGCATTCAGAATTTGGAGAATCAAGTAAGTCGGTAGCTACCACAATCAATCGACTGGAGACACAAAATTTAGGGAAATTTCCTTCTCAAATGGTGGTGAACCCAAGAGAAAATGTATGTGCAATCATTTTGAAAAGTGGAAAAGAGAATAAAATTCTAGAAAAGATGACTCCTACTCCTATGGAGAAAGCAAAGGAGAAAGATGTTGTTGCAAATAAGGACTTTCCTAAGGACAATGAAGTAACTCTAAGTTTCCACCTCTTTTTGAATATAAACTAATACCACCTTTTCCTAAGGCTTTAGCAGAATCTTGAAAAATTGAGCAATATCAAGATCCGTTTGAGACTTTTCGTAAATGTGAGGTAAATATTCCACTTTTTGATGCCATTAAACAAGTGCCTCATTATGCTAAATTTCTGAAAGAATTGTGTACAAAAAAGAGGAAACAGAAACTTTAGAGATATGAGAAGGTAACAGTAGGGGAGAATATTTCTACAATCATCCAAAGAAAACTTCTCCTAAAGTGCAAAGATCCAGGTATGTTTACTATCCCTTGCATGATAGGTAACACTAAACTTGAAAAAGCCATGTTAGATTTAGGAGCTTTCACTAATGTTATGCCTTATTCTTTATATGCTTCTCTGAAACTTGGGTCTTTGAATAAGACTGGTATTGTGATTCAATTGGCTGATAGATCCAATGCCTATCCTAAAGTTGTAATTGAGGATGTTCTCATGCAAGTCAATGATTTAATTTTCCTTATTTATTTTTATTTGCTACATATGGAGAATGGTAATCAAACTAATCATATTCTGCTAGGAAGACCCTTCCTAAAGACATCCAAGAATAAGATAGATGTTCACAGTGGCACACTTACCATGAAATTTATGGTGAAATTGCTAAGTTTAACATTTATGATGTCATGAAATATCCTAATTATGATGATCCTGTTTGCTCCATTGATGTATTGATTCTTGTGTACAAGAAGTTTTTGAACTTGATGGAAAAGATTAATTGGAAATTTCCATTAGTAAACATCTTGAGAAGGAGAATGAGGTGTTACCTTTGAATACTGATTTGCAGTAAACTGTTGTGGCATTAGATGACTTTCTAAAGTTACCAAAATCAGGTAATGATCCTTACACTGAGTTACCAGTTTCTAATAAGAGCCTTTTACCCTCTATTTTGTAGGCATCTACTCCAGATTTAAAACCTCTTCCCAGTCACCTCAAGTATGTGTTCATTGAAGATGGAAAAACTTGCCTTGTGATCATCTTTAGCAAACTCAGTGCATTATAAGAAGAAAGGCTTGTGTAGGTTCTAAAGAAGCATAAGAGGCCTATTGGTTGGATAATAAAGATATTAAAGGAATTGACCCATCTACATGCATGCTTCATTATTTCAAGTTTGCAATTGCTCCGGATTGAAGAAAGATGTAGTAAGTCGAGCCAACGACCATAAACAAAAGCTCTGTTTGGGAAGCAACCCAAGGGGAGTTTGCATTTCTTTTTCTTATTTCTGCATTTATATTATGGTTATTTTTGCATCTTCTTTGCATTTGAACTTACATTAGGGATGATGTAAATTTTAATTATGGGGGAGAGAATTTAAGTTTAGGTTGTGTTTTTGTTTTTATCTTTGCTTTTATTTTTGAATTTATTTTTGGGAGAGTCAGTTTTACCCTTTATTTTGGTGGTTTCCTATGAGTTAAGGTTGAGGATGTCATGAGCAAGATTCAACTGAGCTTGAAAAATTTATAACATGATTAATTAAGTAATCTTCCAATTTGCAATTGCTTGGTTCAATTATTTTCCTTGAGAATGGTGACGAATAAATTTCGTAGACAAAAGTTGGTGAAATTTTGAGCCTTTAGATTGACACATTCACATTAGTCTCATCCTTTTTCTTCATGAGAGATATTCTTCCATGTATTTGTTTCTCTAGAACTTGCCTTGATTCTCTTTGAGATCACATTGATACATGTATGCATGAACATGATTAAGGTCGTCTTTGTTTTGAACTACATGAGCCAAATAGCCTACCTTGTGATTAATTTTTCCTCTTGTTGAGCCCTTTTGAGCTTTATAGATTTTTATTGTAAACCTATTTTATAAGCTTGAAACTTAGAAAAATAATATATTTACCCAAGCCATAGATCTAGAGGAGCATGGGTTATCATTGTGCTATGTATGGGTGTACAAGAAATAAAGTGTGAGGGTGCCAAAATTTGTGGAATGACTATGATTGGTGAAATAGAACATGTTGTTGTTCTTAAATTGAAAAAAAAGAGAAAAAAAAAGAAAATATCAAAATTCCAAGGGAAGGGGTATATTTATACATCATGTATTCAAAGGTGAAAGATGCTGGATAAAACAAGTGACTTTACGTATCTTATATATTTGAGATTGAGTTGATTTATTTATACTTCACTAATTTCAATGGCTTTTGAGCTACATTCCCTAATATTTCTCACCTTTACCCTAAACCCTATTATAAACCATGAAAAGTCCTTATGATTCATGATATGCATGTGATCCTAGTGATGGAGAATGGGATTATGTGCAAGCTTATGGTAGATCATTTTCATTGAAATGAATTTGAGTGAAATATATAGCCTTCAATTACATGAGAATAAAGTGCTTATTTCTGTGAGGGTCTATGTATTTAGTTTATCCAATTTTCAAGAGAAAATATTTATGAAGTAATTGTAAGTTATGTAAGAATGATTTTTTCATGATATATTATGAGTTTTTAAGAGTTTTGGTTGTTCTTTGTTTATGATAACTGGAACATTGATTTTTTTGGGAGACAGTGAATTTGAGTTTTGCCCAAGGATGAGCAAGAGTTAAGTGTGGGGGATTAATCCAATATTATCTTATTTCATTCATTGTGTATAATACAATCATCTAATTTATTTAATTGTTTGATCACCAATTATGTGAATTAGCTAGATTATCTTTGAGTATGTGGTTAAGGTAGACGCTATATGTTAAACCATATACTATGTTCTTTTAAATGAATGAGTTGATGGTTAAGGTAGACACCATATACTAAGCTATTTTGCTTGGTTAATTAAAGTTCTTTTGATGTTTATGAGTTTCCAATCTCAATTACACTACATGCCATAGTTAATTAAAATGGGAGAAAATATTTAATTTAAACTCGGATGCCTAAAACTAATAATTATATAGTGTATAGAACGAACCCAAGATGCTTAATTGATACCAACATCTCAACAACACTAAATATCATTGAGTGGTGAAGTCATATCCCTAGAGTCTTACAACCTAAAATCTCTTTTACATTACTTACTGCCATTATTTTCCATTATCTTACATTACACTTTTAATTACTTAGTCTTTAATTTATCTTGTTGATCTAGGACAACTTGGTTTTAGTAACTAGACATAATTGAATAAGTTTGATAGTTCTTTATGGGATCGACCCTTCCTTTGCACACTATACTGCTATACACTCGTGCACTTGCGAGGAATTATAATTTGACCATTAGGTAGAAGATCAAAAGTATGACATTGTCCATAGGGAAAGCCTATCTCCTTAAATTCTAATCTTCCTTTTTCCGCTTGGGATTGCTGTTCGGGTTCTTTGCCCTAAATAATTTCTAACTCAGCCAGTCGATTTAGTGGCCAATTGTACTCAACTAACATGGATTGTAATTTTCCTCCTTCAATTTCCCATTTACTGCTTTTGGTGCTGAGATTGGAGGATGTCTCTTGCTTTGCTTGATTAGGGTTCCCTATATTAATTTCAAAATGCAAAGACTGTGTTGGTTTTGAGATTACTTGAAAGTAGCTTGGCACTGAAGGTGACAATGTTGGAGGAATAATTGTTGCTCTCCTTGAACCTAGAGTATTGATTTGGAACTGGGTGTTCTTGACTGGTGCCGATTGTGGTGGCATATAAGCCCTTAATTAGTTTGCAATTTGATTCTCATAAAGCCCAGCTAGTGGGGGTATGGCTTGCCCCCTACCTATTGATGGCCTAACTAACCCTCTCTCACGTCCTCTTCTAAGTGGTCTTGGTGTCGACGTCCCAGCCTGGAAGGCAAAAGATTGTGGAGTTGAGGAACTTGCAATTGGCCTCCAGTTGAACATATTCTAAATTAGCGGAGCTGGTGCTAGAGCAAAAGTGACCAAGTGCTGCGATGGCTGCAAATGCTGAATTGGTGACCTATCTTCATTAGCATTGTCTATGTGGAGCACTTCCATCTTCTTCATGAGTTTTAGCTTGTCTTCTTATGAGATGCTTGTCACAATTTAAAAGTACAAAGACATTGGTGATGGAACCACTGGGAATAGAGGTTCCTATGGAGTTACAGCTTGTGATAAGGGCTTTTGTGATATGGACCCTTGTCTTTTGGTGGTAAATGGCTGTTGCCTTTTGTCCATGGTTGGCTGGGCCAATTCTTTCAACTGCTGTAGTTCATTCGGTGCCCGCTTATAATATTGGAATTTGGAGAAGAATGCCTCTAAAATTGTGAATGGTCATACATTAGCTGATATGCACCTCATTATGTTGTCCTGGTAAAACTTTAAGCAATAGTGCTCTGTGGATACCATAACTTGGTATTGATGCAACCATGGCCTACCAAGAAATAAATTTTAGGACATTAGTGCATTAATGACATGGAAATTGACTTTTGTGAGAAATACTTGAATATCAATGCTCAAGGTGATAGTCCCCATACTCCTCTGGCATTCTTGGTTGAAGCCTTGGATCACCAGGGTGCTGCTTTTGAGCATGGATGGACATCTCGATACTCTTTAGTACTTTGAGTGGAAGAATATTCACCATAGATTCTAGATCTAGCACAATATGGTTAATCCTTTCTCTCACTAAATTACTACTTACAAATAATGAATGATTATGCTCTATACTCTCAAGCAATAAGTCATCATCTGTGAAAGTGATGGTGTGGTAGCATTCAATTGTATTAGCAACTTCTGTGAGGTATAGGCCCTTGATGGACTCATCTACCCGCGCATTTATGAGTACTTGCTGAGACTCCTTAGAGAGCTATAGTGTGTCTTATATACTTAGCCTTGCTGGGATTCTACACAAGTGAGCAATGATGTCATATTCTACTTTATTTGTGAGCACTAGAGCTTCACTTTTTCAACAAGGGGACAAGGAACTCTAGGCACCGACTATTCTTGAATTAGTGCCTTTCCTTTGTCCTAAGTTACATTCTTCCTGGATCGCAACATGACCATTATTTTGGGTGATTTAGATGCTTCTTGTGGAGCACTCTCTTCATTTGGCATGATGCTAGTCATGTTGCAAAATACCTTCATGGGTTTTGATGGCTCTTGGATCAGCAACTTAAGCAGTTGAGGAAATGAAGTAAGTACCACTTTGGGTAATGGAAAGGCCTTTCCCAATGCCACAATGCATTCCCATATTATGCGCCTCTCTTATCATAACAAGGGACAATAAAGGTGACAATTGTACCATCTCAAAGCGAAATCATAAAGTTGTTTTCCTTCAAGAGGATGAATTCCTCACACTTGTGCCTTAGGGAACTAAGAAGTATAGTCATGAAATCTGTGTATGAATGTTTCGGTCAACACCTCTCAAGATCTAAATGATTTGGCTAGTAATGTCGCAATCCACTTTAGGGCATGACTATTACTAGCTAGTGAAAATGGGAAGCCTTTGATTGCATATGTTTCATTCTGGGACATCATTTGCACTTAGGCTTGATACTAGAATAAGAGTTTGATCGCAACCTTGTAGCCTTCTTTGAATAACTGCATCATAGACCACCCTAAGTAACAGATTTGTTTAGTTTCTGGAATTGCCATTAAAATAGGGGCCTTCATGTGGTGCAAGTATTCAAGGACCCTTGTAATATGTGATTCTATGAACACTTGTTCCTTTGGAGGGTCATCTATCACCTGGATCATGGTAAAAATTGGCTCTCTTTGCCAGGCAAAGATGAATTTCTTCTACCTCTAGGCAACCAAGTGATTGTGGATTGCTCCAAGCAATGTCCCTCCATTTGTGAATAAAATTGGCCGTGTTCTCACCAAAATGCTGGTCCTAGTAGATAAGAGACTTCCTGATTCCATTCTTTCTTTTGGAAAGAAAGTATAGCAGGAATATATCTTGCAAGGGGACCCATTCTCTAGGGCCCTATATTACTGGAGTTAAGAAAGTGAGTTTTCAAAATTCTGATGCATTTTTGTAAGATCTAGATTTTCTCCTTAACACTCATCAGCATAGTGACGGAGGTGTGTGACCGGCGAATCACCAACATTGAATACGGTGAACCCTTGACACCGATGCTCTCTCTAGAGATCGCGCCTTCTACGAGAATGTTCTCACTTCTTGTTTGGCTGGCTTGTGGAGGCTTCTCCTTCGCCAATGTGATAACAAGATACCACTATCGAATATTTAAATGGATTATCTTCATCAGAGCTTAGGTTATTCTTAATTCCCAAGACTGGTAAGTTATCCCAAAATGCTACCCATACTTCATCTGCAGCTGACTAAAGTGACGGTGATGGTCCACAAGCATAGTATTCTGGGCACTCTTGATCAAGGCAGGCTCTTCTTTTCTTTTTTGCCACCATTTTCTTATAGAAGGATTTAAGCCTCTCGGGCTGGAGTTAATCCCCAATAATGTATGATTGAAACCATGATTGCTAGCAATGTATTCTTTCTGGGTATGAAAATAATTTTTTCAGATGATCCTCCCTTTTTTTTTGCTTTGCATGTTTGATCTAGTGATTTCATCCCTTACATCTCATTAACGGGACCTCTAGTATGTCTTTTGGGCAAACAAGATCCCAACCTTTGTCATCATCCATGATTTCCTTCTACACCTCTTAGCTAAAGGTTTTTAGGAATTGGCAATCAAATTCTTATTCCAGCATTGCTAAATCAGGAATCGCTTTTATCGATATGTTGCTGGACATCACCTGTGCATCCTTCTTAGTGTAATGATTCCACTCTTCATGCAATGATTAATAATTCGCCTTACTATTTTGCATTTAATCATTGGATGATTGATACCCTAATGGTAATGACAGTATAAGGGATGATTCACCTTATCTACCTCTACTGGGAATAGAGGTTCTGCAAGCTTTATATTGCCTGATTGTATAAGCCCAATAGAATTGGTACCACATCTTCATCAAAGTACTGGTATTTTGGCTCTGGAATCTCCCTTTTCTTCAGTTGTCTATCATTACCACTAGTTTTGGTCTCAGTGGTGTTGACAGAAATGTTTGGTTTGCCCCTTTTTGGTTCTTTCTTCTTGGACCAGAAAGTGCTTTCTTTCTACTTATCATCCTAGAATTTAATCTTTCTAGAGAGGGAGAGGAGGCATTCCTTTCAGCTTGCCTAATTGGCCAATGCTTGGAAGGTGGTGATCTGCTCATTCACCAGGATTGCAAGGTCGACCTTGATGCCATTGTGGCATAGTTAGACTCTTTGTTCCTTTATTGAGGTTGCCTCACATTTGCTGGCTTCCTTCTAGTAGCGAGAGATAAATTCCTCTATTGGTTTGTCATCTCTCTCTTCATGAGGGAGAGGTCTACTAATGTGATATCTTTCTTACTCATAAAGAACCTTGCCAGAAATAGGTTCTCATGTCATTTCAAGTCTTGATTGACCCTACTGGAAGCATCAGGTAGCACTGGAATGCCGGTCCCTTGAGTGATAAGCCAAATAATCTCAAGCATAGTTTGTGATAGACAACATAATTTTTCATCTTAAGATTGAAGAGGGTGAGATGGTGCTGGGGATCATCTATTCTATCGAATGTATGAAAGTCTATTATCTAGAAACCTATTGGGAATGTCTCATTCTTGATCTCTAGTAGATACGACCGATGATATACAAGGTAAGTTTATTTACTGTTGAGCCATCTAGTCATTCATCATTTCACTGAAGTGTGCCATGGGATCTAGGTTCATTTGATATGGTTGTGCATTCACATTTGCACTGAATGGTTGTGGTGGAACATTTACACCAAATGGATGTGCACGAACATTAACATTAGGCAGTTACCAGAAGCGAGGGGTGAGCCATCCACTCTTATGGGATCCCCTCTTGGCGGGTTAAAGACAAATGGTCTCGGCAGTGTGATTGTCCCCATGGATGAAAGGTTGAGAGGATGTGCAACAGTAGATGGTTGGCTAGGATTGGAAGTTCGGCTAACATTCTATTGTGCATATACTCTCTTAAACGCTAATTTTTAGTCTCTAGTAGTTCCAATTGTTGCATTATTTCTTCCATAAAAGTGGAAGTTTCATTTCCCTCAACCATGTAAGATGTGACTGTTGGGACAAATTGGTATCTATGCATCAATTGGTGGGGAGACGTAGACATTTGATCTTCTTTCCCAACATCCTCTAACAGAGAATAAAATATTGGGGGAGGCACCATAGATCTAGCCATTGACGTTGTGATGATTCTCTGACGAGGAGGGCTAGGCAGTGCTAGTGATAGGTCCCTCTCAGCTGCTCTCAGCTGAGTAGTGCAGACACTACCGAGATGCAGCTTCCTCTTCTTCTAGTCTCTTTTCTTTGGGCTGCCAGAGTCAGCCATTCTTTCTCTTTTCTCTACCTTCATTGCCTTTCTTAGCATCTGAAGGGTGCTTGTCCTATCAATTTGTCTCCTCTAAGAATAAGAGAGATTTGCTAGGACAATGAACATATTGCTTTCTCAGTATTCATCTTGGGATGGAGATGGTTTTCTTGTTATTGTAACGTGCTTCTCAGAAGGTTGCTTCCATTCTTTCTTCTTTTCTTAGGCAGTCAACTTGCAGATTGACCTCCTTTTTGACTTCCCTTTCTTTATTGTCCTCTTCCCATTCCTTCTGCCAAGCTAAGTAGAGTCCTTAGGAGCCTTGCTTAATGCATACCTCCTAGAGCAATCAATAGATTTGGGTTGAAGAGAGCTCCTATTTGCTTCCCCTTCATCATCTTAGGAAGGTGGAGAGCTGTCACCTTCATCATCTTAGGAAGGAGAAGAGCTATCACCTTCATCTTCTGCTTGACATGGTAAGAAGCCTGGTTACTTCTGATTTTGGGACTTCTTGGAGTAGTGTCAAAGACATGTTCATCTCCGACAACTCCAGGAGTAGGAGGAGGAACAATCTTCCTCCTTTGTCTTTTGTTCTCTTCTGCTTCTTCTCTCCAATCTCATTGCTGACAGAGGTTGAGATAGGATAAGTAACATTTGGAGCTGTTAGAGCAGCCCTAGGTGCTACCAAAACTGTCTTGGAAGCTATTGACGTAGCTCTGGGTGAGGGAGGAATCAGAGCTACTTCCCTCTTGTAAATTACTAGTGTTAGGCTAATCGGCACCATAATGAAGGAGTGAAGGACACTCTATTAAAGTTTTGGGGGTGTTGATGGCAAAGATGTCACCTAGCAAGAATCTAAATGCAAGTGAAAAGAGAGTGAATGTGGAAATGACTGAAGATTTGCAAAAAGCAAAAGAAGAGCTTAGTCAGTTCCATGAAGAGTAAGGTCTCTAAAATGCATAGACATTACTTTCCTTAAAGATGAAGGTAGGATGATTCATGTCAGGTTCACCACTGTTGTAACAAGTACAAAAAGAGGAACTAAAATAAACAAAATGGAACAATATAAAGATTTGTCATTTTGGAATGAATCAAATAATTTTCATTTTGTTATTGATTGTCCTCAATAGATTATAATTATTGTGTACGTCAAAAAATTGCATATTCACATCCCAGGACACAAGTAGTCCTAATTATATCTCCATAATGGGAGAAAACCCTTGATTAAAAGAAAAAGTACAATGCATCTTAGAGACCCAAAAATTAAACATACTCTCTCTCAAAATAAATGTCTGCTGTCTTCAAGTTCGCATAGCACATTGCGATGGCTTGAAATTTAGCAGATCGCCTGAAGCCAATAGGCGGAGAGGATGATACAATTCTTAATTGGATTACTAGACTTTGAGTCAACATAAAGAATGGAAATTTTGATCCAATTGGTTTATCCCTGGTGGAATCAAGACCGGGTGATTTCTACTATTTAGACTATAAGAAATCATAGAGATAGTAGGTGGCTCGAGACCCAATTGGTATATCCCGGAAGGACTTAGGACCAGGTGATCTCTGTTATGTTTAAGCTTGAAAGAGACTAGAAAAAAATAATTGACCTAGGTTTGATTCAACTTTCTCACATTGCCCATGAGAAGCTTAGAAAGAGTGGGTCAGGTTAACTTGGTTTAGCTCGCCTCTCTCAATTGCCTATGAGAAGCTTAGGAAGAGTGGGACCAGGATGATTGGATTTGGATCAACTCTCTCAATTACCCATAAGAAGCTTAGAAAAGAGTGGAACCAGGATGACTAGATTTAGCTCAACTCTCTCAGTTGCCCATGAGAAGCTTACGAAGAGTGGGATTAGCTCGGTTCTCTCAATCACATGAGAAGCTTAGTAAGAATGGGACCAGGATGACTGGATTGGGCTCGACTCTCTCAATTACCCATGAGAAGCTTAGGAAGAATGGGACTAGGATAACTGGATTTAGCTTGACTCTCTCAATTGCCCATGAGAAGCTTAAGAAGAATGAGACTAGGATGACTAGATTTAGCTCGAATATCTCAATTACTCATGAGAAGCTTAGGAAGAGTGGGACTAGGATGATAGGATTTGGCTGATATGCTAAATGATATTTGCTAAGGTTTGACTCGATGAGTCATGACTTAATGACTCGGTGAGTCGTAACTTGGTGACTCAATCCTAAATTTTGGCTTTTAAATGAATTGGTGAATGGTGTTTTCCAATATCCCATAGAAAACTGGAAGCGAACGATCTCTGCCATTATCTTGTGAGAAATCATAGAGTTAGGTTGCATGAATTAAGCCTAGTTACACTTTAAGTTAATTAAGCCTAATCATGATTAACACTAATGATAGTAATTAATGCTAATGATAGTTATTAATTAATTTAAGATCATGTTATAATTTTCTTAATTTGTGGGGCATTTACAAGGTAACTATGCTCTAACGCCCCTCCTCCCTGGAGCTTTACTTGTGGTAAATTCAGAGAAAATTCCGACAGAGTCTCCCCTGATTTACCACCATTATCCTGTATATAACATGCTAAACCACAATAATTATATAACAAATATGCAAATGTAATATGACCACCTCCAGGCCCTACCATTTTCTACACAAATTATATAACTGCCACGTCCAAAACACACATCACCACAACACCCATAGACCAAGATCGGGGTACACTATACCCTAGCTGTCAAATCATATATACCCACATTATAAAATGACATGCTGTAAAACTAAGTAATGATAAATGTCTCATATACATTCAAAATTCATCTAATAATATACATCGTCATACATCATGAAAAGGAGTAAAGCCTCTATTGGTGTCACGGCTTAGCCCATCGCGAGACCCAATACCTTGTTGGGCTCCGTCATACTACCCTTTGGTATCTACCAATCCATGATTACCTCTTATACCCATATACGCCCCATCATCATTCACACACTCCGCCCCGAGAGGCACACAAACCATAACACTACCCTTTCACTCTTCAACGTGTCAGGTCCATCCTGGCACTCCCGGCTAAAAGCCTGCTAGGTCCACACAGTCATATTACTGTATCCAGTGGCACCTCATCCTCATCACCTCACAAGAGTACCAGTTTTCCATGAACATGCAATCATAGCAATTAGGCCACCAGGCCAATAGCAACACCCGACCGCGCCGGCTGCCCACACAATCACTCACTGGCTAATAAGGCCACTCCTCGCTACATGGCGGATACAGGTTGGCCACATGACCATCATAAAATACATAAATGACCCACGCTAGGCTCTGAGCCAATTAGGCACCAAAATTAAATTTTATCTACACTCCCAAGGGCGTAGAATACATATACATAATTTCTAAAATAAAATTATTACTTACCATGTTATAAATATCTAATTTTCTTGAAAATATTTATGTAGTTATAAATAATATGAAAAATTTTTGTTCCAAATTTCAGGTCAAAATAATGTAAGTTGGTTAATTTAAAATTAAAATATGAACATATAAAGAAAAAATGTTAGATGAAATTATACATCTCCTTTTCCCCTCAAAATGTTTAGGTCACTTCCTCATAATATAATAGAATGTTTGTAAAAATTTTAGCTTAAATTAATTCAAACTGAGAAGATTAAAAATAAAACAAAATGTCAAAAGGGTGGGACGCTATCAACATCTCATTTTTAGGGTATTTAATGTTCATATTTTTTTGAGGGATCAAAAATTGGAATTTGTTCATTAAATTTTATATTATAGTATTTAGATATATATATTATAACCTAATATTTTTATTTTTTCAAAATAAGATAAATAAATTAGTTTTTAATAAACCTCAAAAGGGGTACTAGGTAAGGTGTTCTGTCAGTGCACTGTTCATCCGAATTTCATTGTTTTCAATGCAATTTAATTCATGATAATAAAATACATTAATTATGGTTACATGGGGCAGATAATTCATGTTTAAAATCATATAAATCATATGCAAAAAGTTCAGATTACAGTTGTCAAAATTGTAATCATTCAAAGAAATCAAATTGAACTTAAAATAACTTAAAACAACTACCTACTTACCTTGTTAATTTGGTTGATTTTCAATGCCCCTAAACTTTAGGATACACCATTTAATGAGCCCTTAATCACTCTCCAAAATTACAGCCTAATTAATGGAAAATTTATCTTAAATTCCATCAATTAACACACTTAATGGATAAGCTAGCTGTCCACTTGATTTATATTCAATGCACTAACTGTTTGGGTCCATTGGATATCTTAATAGGAGGGTAATTAAGCCATGATTATCCCCCTATCACTAGGCTTAATTACCTTGCTTAATTTCTAAGTTTTCTAGCCCCAAAATCCCTTGGACAACAGCTATATACAATATCAATTTTTATTTTTCAATAACCTGTTTTAATGCCGCTAATCCTTCCTCCCTAACTGAATTTAATCAAGTGTTAATCATGCCTTAGATACCTTAATTCCATCCCCTGATCCTCACTTAAAAATTCCAGCAACCCTAGTGGTTTAGGGTATGATTTTTCATCAAAAATTCAATATGATTTGCGTGTACTTCTTCCATAACATCATCAACAACTTAATGGGATTAAATTCACACCTTAATCCTCGAATTTTCTTGGTGGGTCCCATTGATCAGCGATAAGATTTCATATTTAGTTGGTTGCCACCCTTCTAATCAAAGAAAATTTGAATGCCATGGCCCACTAATCACATTTGTTAGCAATTTCTTCCACTAAACAAAGCTAAAATTGAAGATGGGAGGATAGAGAGAGGATCTCATGTTAGAAGAGGCATGAACAAGCTCTCTCTCACGTTGGGAGGATGAGATAGAGGTTACAAAAGTGATTTTTATAATGCTTTGGTTATGGTAGTCTACACTCCATTGAAAATGATACTCATGCACCACACTTGACTTTCTAAAATCCCATTTAATCACCATCTTTAATACATATAGGCTACCCATTTGGAGAATCATGTACCCAAATAAATTTTTCATCCATTATTTTGATAATTTCATAATTTATTTTTTTATTAAATGTGATCGAATTAAATTTTTTTAGAAATTATCGGTAACTCAATTTTCGACTTTCCATATGTAATTTTTAATTTTTCTTCACCTATTAATTATTAATTAACATATATATTCATCATTCTTACATTAATATAGATATTTAATCCATTTATATAATTTTATCGATAATACAATTCCTCAACAATTCAATTTTACAGTATGCCACATTGTAAAAATTACCAAAACTTTACAATAGTGAAAATTTACATTTTTGAAATTTCTAGGGCCTTACATTCCACCCCCCTTACAAAAAGTTTTGTCCTCAAAACTTAGACAATTAAATGAGGATACTTAGCCCATATTATATCCTCAAGCTCTCATGTAGCCTTGTCTTCTGAGTGACAACTCCACTGTACTTTAACTAGGGAAATGACTTTGTTTCTTAACTACTTCTCTCTCCTTTGTAGGATATGGATTGGCTGCTTAATATATTACAAATTTTCACTCAATTGTACCTCATCTAATGCTAAAACATGAGAAGGATCCGGTTCATATCTCTGTAGTGATGACACATGAAACACGTTGTTGATTCCACTCAATTAAGGTGGTAATGCAACGCGATAAGGCACCTTACTTATTCATTCCAATATCTCATAAGGCTAGACGTATCTAGGGCTTAGCTTGCCCTTGGTGTTAAATTGCACCACACCTCTCATAGGTGACACTTTAAGAAAGACCCGATCTCTCACTTGAAATTCTAGGTCCCACCAATGTGTATCTGCATAACTCTTCTGGTGAGACTGGGCAACTCGGATCTTCTCCTTGATTAGGCCTACTTTTTTAACTATATCTGCAATCATCTATGGCCCTACAATAGCAGTCTCCCCCACTTCTAACCAGTATAGGGGTGACCAACATTTATGCCTATATAATGCTTCAAAAGGAGCCATGTCAATGCTGGAGTGATAGCTATTATTGTAGGCGAACTCCACCAAAGTAAGATACTGGCTCCAAGATTTGCCCCATTTGAGGACACAAGCTCTCAACAT
>JAYJMB010001584.1:0-16435 GCA_036873735.1 Pouteria campechiana
GTCTTCCTTTCCTTGTGACTCTCAATCCACCTCATACACCAGAGAACAATTTGCTGAAATGGACAACAAGCCATCCTATTCCATCAGTTGCTGCCTCAAAGGCCATTCATGAACTTGATGGAATTCAAGGAAAGAGAAGATTATGGTTTTGTGGGGCATATCAAGGTAAGCTAAATTCCTTAGCTTGCCTCTTGTTTAAACAAATACAAACAATATCGTAATGGAAAATAGAGATTGCCTTATGTTGAGAGAGTTTGAAAGGCATATGACAAGCGTTATCTCATCTTTCTTCGTCTAGAAACTAAATTTATAATTTGCACTATAACTGGAGCAATATGTAGACCAACATTTAGATTTGCAATCTACTTAATTATGGGCATGCTCATAATTCATCATGCAGACAGGCAAGTTGTTTCTAAATGTGGTATTTGAATGTTTTTCATCTTTTACAAAAGCCTTTTTCATTTTGAAATTGTTAATACTTACCTATTCTTATGAGATGTATCCCATTTTTGACATATTTATAGAGAATTCTATTTTGTTGCTACAAGAGAAACAAAATTTGAAATCCTATGAACTCATTCAAGCATATGGCCTGAAATTAGCTGAAAAAGTATCTGCATGCAATTTTTTTACTTATTTGTTTTTCAGAATCAAGCATGAATTACTTAACATGGTATGCCGCATAGGGCACAAACTTCATCCCCAGATGCTTGAACTGATTGTCATGGCCTACTTTTTAAGGCGCAACATTCTATTTTTTACTATATTTCACCCAGAATTTACCCACTTTTAGGATCGAGTGCTCGAGTCTCATTTTGGAACTCGATCAGTTCCTACAAGACAACAGATAGAATATCTCCTAAAATGTTAGGGGCTAACTTATACAATTATTTATTAAATCAAATAAAGCATTGCTATAAATTCTAAAATACATCCATCCACATACCCACAGCCCAAGATATGGATAGAATCATGATGACAATCTACATCCTTAAAATCCATTAACAAATTGATAATTAAATCATTAAGTCATGCCACTATTAACAATATACATTAGTCTAGCTTCTCCAATATCAAATACACCTCAATTAAAATCTATTAATTATAATTATACATCAATTGAAATCATTAAAAATAATTATACACATATAATAGGATTCCAATACCAATTCCATCATGTCAACATGAATAATATCTTCCTTAACTCTATTGCTTTACCATAAGAAGGCGTAAGTATGGACAACTCAGTAATTAGGTAAGTACTATAAAAATATTCAATAACCCAACATATAATATGTTCAATTCTCAACATAAATAATTATATTCATAAAAAAATACACTACAATTCATTTCATATTGTTTAATCCAGTTATACCCATCATGGGGTTCTAACTCATGTCACAATACGAAACAAAACAATATTAATAATGTTTTATTCAGTCAATAATCAATACAACGTATACATCACAATATACCCTCTCATATGTTCTAAACCATCCATCCTATATAACAGAAAGGGATATTCTCTATCCTCTCATAGATAGACATCCATACACAAGAATAAAAAGCCTTAAAACATAGGATAATTCTTATCCCGAATAAACACAATTTCATATTGTAAATGAAAAATAATCATTTCGATTCAAGGGATATTTGCTATCCTTACATTCATATAAGCATACTAGTCAAATAAACATCAATTTAATCACTATGGGGTATCCACTATCCCCATCTAAAACAATCATTCCTAGATATAATCAAATGGGATTTTCATTCCCAATTATACAATATTTCTAATCAAAGGAGGGGCGCCTACTTACTTAGTTGGTGCCAATTCATCAATCCTCGTCAGTTACTTAGCGCCTCACATTCCATAGCTTTCCTCTATACTTACTTGACCCTATATACATCACATGTATATCACATATTCAATTCCACTTTATTTCTTATTGAAGCAACTCATTAAACATATACATGTATTACTTATTTTGATGCTTTTGATGTCTAATAACACATCTCAATTAAAAATCATTACATAGTTTAACTATTGAAGCATTTTCTCAAACATTATATAGATACCATTTGATTCATATATCTCAATAGAGAATCTTAAATAATTTTCACATTTAACTATTATGAAATCCTCATACTACATAATTAATATGCCATTAACCTCAATAATAAAAAAAAACTTCGCTAGTTAGATCCTCAACTCGCCCAATTTGTCACTTAAATACTTTATAGTCAAAATCTGTTTTAACCCAAATTGGGTCTTTGTCCAAAAATTAGATTTTCCATTCCCAAACAACCCAAACAAATCCCAATACAATTTAATTCATGTCTTAATTATTTTTTCCCATAATTATTGCTTATAAACTACTAAATTGGAAAAAATCACTGTTCACAAATTGGGAAAAAACCCTAGCAAGTCAAATCCATGGATTATTATGCCCAAATCACTATAATCAACCCATTAATCATTTCTCTCATGCTTAATGCAATATTAACTATTTAGTTTTACTTTAATTCTACTATTTACAACAACTCCCAAAACCTAATTTCCAAGAATCTTAAATTCGGATGTGAAAATTGACATACCTCAATTTTTCCGGTGTGGATGAGGATTAGGCTGAAAGCTCCCATTAACACCTTCTAAATGCAAAAAGTCAGATCTTCTTCCCCCTTTTACTATTCAAATCACCAAAACCCATGTCCATGTATATGCTTCCATGATTATCCCTCTAAATTCACTTGTTTTCAAGTTCAATGACAAGAACTTGGATCAAACGGGGCTAAGGCAAGAAGTTTTCGGTGCTCCAATGCATCATAGGATTGATGCTACGATGTTGAAAATGTGTGCTATGGCATCGAGTTACTAACTGCATAAACTTTTGCCCCATGCTAAAATGATGTCGCGACATCAAATTGCAGCGTCCAGTCTAATGCCTCAGCATCCAATTTTAATGTTGTGGCATCCAACTCACTGGATGCCTTGAAAAACCATACTTTTTAAGTGATATCTTGGCATCAAAAATCAATGTCTCGGCATCAAATTTTCAATGTTGCGGCATCAATTTCTGATGCCTTAGCATCCACCTGCTGGATGACCAACCTAATAGCCAGACACCATTTCGGTATTTTAAGCATATCTTTCATATTAGACATCCAAATGTATAATTCTTAAGGCATTGGAAAGATAATTTAAAGGCTAAAACTTTCATGCTAACCACTTTTCCCAAATAAGCCTACAAATATGCTAAAAGTTTAGATAAAGTTAACCCATCTTGTTCATCTTGTTATTTTTTAGCATACAAAATAGTTTCGGTGTATTAATCATAACTTACTCATATGAACTCTAAATTGAGTAATTTTTATTCCATTGGATGGATAATTTCAAAGGATACAACTTTCATGTTGAAACATTTTCCAGAATCAGTCTATAAATATGTCAAAAATAAAGCACAAGTGACCCTATTGTAATATTCAGTTTTCATTCATCATATATTAATGTTTAACACATAAACTAACTCCAAAATTATGGGGTGTTGCATTTGCATCATAAATCACTTTATAATTTTAATCAGTCTTATGTTTAATAATCCTAAAATAATCATTTAATAATATTAATATCACCCTAAACTCAAGTAATAATCCGTTTGTTACAAGGGTTACTCAAATGTAAGAATTTACATTTATAAAAATTACGCATAACCTCATTTTATATAAAACACTTCAAATATCACCAAAATCACTTTTCACTCATCACATGCCCACACATCACATGCATGAAATGAGACATGACCATGCGTTCGCTACCTCATTTGAGGTCAGTCGCCAAAAATTACCTATTCAATTCTTTTTACCAAAATTTTTTTGCTATATGTAATTCCATAGACTATTTTCATTCTAATTACATCTAATGCTAAAACCAATGTCTAACACACATTACAATGCATATGATAATTGCTTCAGGCCATTCATATAAATCATAAACATTCGTTTACTCAATTTTACTACTTTAGTTCTTTTTCTTCTAAATGCCTTTACATAGCTTACAATGATGAAATTTGTAAAAGTCATGAACTGAATTCTACTAATATTCATATGAGCATGTTTCAAACACCTTAAACATCATGTGTAGCAATTCATCTATTCAAAATTTTATAATTTAATAAAAATCTCTTGTTGAGTTCTTTTTACACCGCATTCAACTCAATAGTTCAAAACTACTAAATTTTCATAAAAATCTCATTTAATAGCTCATACATATCATATTGCATATAATAAACATGTTTCATTAATTATTTAAGTCATGTACATGATTTACTCAAAATTACCACTTGGGCTCTTTTTCACTTAAACTAACTAATGAAGTCATTTTCTTTGTTCAATTTGGTTTCAATAACAAATTTCTTTATAATTCACTATTTACTGCCTCAATTCCTCATTTTACTAAAATTTAAAAAATTTACCTTCATTTTTAATACCTGGAGTGTTACACTGATAAAGTCTTCAAACTCCACGTCTACACTTCTGCAAAAAGGAGATTCCGTTTGGTATAGTAACCAGTCATCAGACAATAACAGCAGTCAGTACAAGACCATTGACGTTTAAGAAGGGCAAGAACCATTGACGTTTAGGAAGGGCATGAATGATGTCGCTCTTTGTTATCTAGTGATAATTAGTGAATTCCAGATACAACTGCATTTTAGAGGGTAACAATAGAACAACACTTTGAACTGTACATGATGCATTTTACTGCAGAAAGTTCTGCCACTCTCTCATGAGACAATTTTCTTAAGTAACTTCTAGGCTGTCCTTTTCATGTTGTCAAATTGATACTTACACGTCTTTTCTTTATAGTAGTCCCATGTATCTCTCATTAATGAGGCCTTTATTTTACAGGTTATGGCTTCCATGAGGATGGATTGAAGGTAATGAATTTGTTCATATTAACATTGGGTGTATAAAATTCTTAGAAGGGAACCACAATATCAACCTTTGCAGAAGTAGAAATGGTGTCTAGTCAAAAAAAAGAGCATCAATTTGTTCGACCCACAACAATAAGTGTTTGACCAACTTTCCGACTAATCTATTCTGGTAATATTGTCAGTATATAGCTTCTTGTTGACTGAAGCACATCTGGTGCCTTTTTTTCCCTCTCTTTCTTTTTTCCTTCAGTAACCAGCAGCTTTATGTAAATTAATACGTTGAATAGGTATTGTTCATGGAATGGGTTACTCTTGCAGGCCGGCATGACTGCAGCACATGGCGTTCTTGGAAAGGACTGCATTCTTCTGAGAAATATAAAACACATGGTACCTTCTCTGGTGGAAACTGGAGCAAGGCTCGTTGTTACTAGATTCCTGGAACGTTTTATATCTGTAGGATGTTTAATGTAAGTTTTCAGATCCAGAATGTAAAATTCACCATTTTGACAATGAATGAAAGAAGCATATCTGAATTAGTGATTAATAGCATTTTCAGTAGTGATGGGGAGTTTACGATGCTTCTGCTTCTTGTGCTTCGATGATTTGCCTTTAGTGGGTTTTCTTTTGTAGACGTCAGCTCCCCCCCCATCATGGCACCAATGAGAAGCCAGTAGGTCATGTTTCGAATGATATGCAGGTGGTGCTTCAGAATTTTACAAACCAAACATAGGTTCAATAGCAATTAGAATCAGACTGATGGGAAATGTGAAAGAAAAGAATGCAAGTTCTGGAGATTATTGTCTTTACAACAAACCATTTGTGTAAATTTACTGAACTTAATAAAAAAGACTAGAGGAAAAATACTTTCATCACCACCTAGTTTAGCTTAGTAGCATAACTAGTTTGTTTGTTTGTTTGTTTCTTTTTTTTTTTCTTTTTTTTCTTTTTTTCCTTTTTCTTGAGAGAGAGAATGTCAAATGTTTCATATCATGTCATGTAACATATATATATATATACATATATATATAATTTAATACTTTTTATCATCTGCAGATTGTTGGAAGAAGGCGGTACAATTTTTGAATTTGAAGGCTCTAAGAAGAAAAGTTGTATGAAATCCATCGTCAAAATTCACCATCCCTCATTCTACTGGAAGGTATTATTTTTCCAATGTAACATCTCAGATTGAATATCAATAATATGTCATCTTCGATAGATTAACACCACATTTTCGTGCCTTTCTGACAGTCAGCTACAGTACTGATTTGGTTTGTCCAACAGGTTGCTACACAAGCTGATTTGGGACTTGCAGATGCATATATCAATGGTGATTTCTCTTTTGTTGATAAAGAATATGGCCTTCTAAATATGTTTATGGTAAGAAACTTGTTTCTAAGTTTATATTTGCCATCAGTGTCATTGATGAAATCGATTCACCATTCGTACATTTTTCTTGGCATTTACTTTTGCAGATTTTTGTTGCTAATAGGGATATGAGTGCCATGAACCATTCCAATAAAAGGTATTTCATCAGTAACGCAGAAGATATTTTTCCACCAGTGATATATTAATTAGGCAACATGACATCCTTTATGCATGCGTCATGTTCCATTTCCTAAATACCGAGCAAATTGTATTTCCAGGGGTTGGTGGACACCCTTGTTCTTCACAGCTGGAGTAGAGTCTGCAAAGTATTATTTTGAGCACCGGTCAAAGCAAAATACTCTCACGCAAGCACGTGGAAACATCTCCTGCCATTATGATCTGGTTCGCGACAAAAATTTCAATCCACTTGAATTGAATTTATGAGCTCATTGTAGGACTTTAAAGACGGGTCTTTTCACCCCATGTTGAACCTTTAATATATTTAGCTGGTAACTAGTTTTCTTATTTCATGTCATTTTTTTATGAGAAAATGATGATATATAACTACTTATCAGAAATGGTGGATCGTCCACAAGCTTTCGAAGCACAAAGCTTTCTAAATGTGTGACAAAATGGGGAAACGAATAGGAACTCTGTTCTTCAATGACGTTAGCTTCCGTTAGTATACTTGGATGACCCTCTCACACCATTGGCGTCTGTATGCCAGTGTCTTCTTCTTATGCTCGATCAGCAGCAAGCCTTTCTGCAGTACGCACTGCATTCTCCAGTTTAGATCCTCTCATTGGGCAAAGGCATTTACTATGATTGGCAAGTCTCCCTTCATTATTAGTTGCCGGATAGATATTGAGCTTAAGCGCCATCTTGAGATGAGAAAGACTCGGGGGTCAGGGATTTGAAAAAATTGGGCGATCAATCATGAATGTTACCCAAGTGCACAGTTAAAGTTTGCCCCATGTGGTCACTGTTCTCATGGTCCTTTTCATTTATCGTTCACCTTGATTTTTGCATATTATTGACATATAATGTGACGGCCTATCCTTTATTTTCATGTTTCCAGAGTAATGACCTCTTTGCGCTGTTCTTGGATGAAACAATGACCTATTCATGCGCTGTATTTAAGGTGTGTATCGGTTCCTTGTAACATTGTTATACTGTCTTTGGCCTATTGAGTCCATTATCTCCATATAATGTGAGATTGGATTCTGAGTCTCTGACTTTTTGGAACCAACTGAAAGAGCGAGCACGAAGATTTAAAGGTCGCGCAGTTACGGAAAATCTCTCTTCTGATTGAGAAGGTAAGGCTCTTTTCAGAAACTTTCTATATGTTTGATATTGCATAAATTTCGCTTTCTTTCTGACGTTTCCTACACTTGGCAAAATCATTTAGGCTCGAATCAATTTTAGGCATGAAATTCTTGAGATTGGCTGTGGCTGGGGAAGCCTGGCTATTGAGGTTGTCAAAAGAACTGGTTGCAAATACACTGGGATTACATTATCTGAAGAGCAACTGAAATATGCACAACAGAGGGTGAAAGCCGCCTGCCTTGAGGTTTTTTTTCTAACCAGATTTCTTCTTTTAAGAAATTTCACTGTCAATAAAAAGAAAGCATCTGCTAAATGCTCCAACTAATGTCAAATTTGTATTCCTTCACTCGTTTCATTCAGATATACACTGTCTAATGCCTTCATGAGGTTTACCGATGGATAGAATTGATATAACCAAATATAAATATTGAAACTTAATTACGATGTGGCATCTTGGATGAAAGAATATTTGTCTCTCCTTTCTTCTGGATGATCAAATTTCCAAAACTGCTCAGTAACCAAGAATTTCTTTTCATTTTCCATTAAATGTTTGGGCCATTAACTAACATTTATTGACTGTGCTTCAGGATCGAATAAAATTCTTGCTTTGTGATTATCGCCAGCTATCCAGCTCTCAGAAATATGACAGGATTGTTTCATGGTAATTTCTTGACAACTGAAAAAAGTCCGCAGCTTTTGGTTGGAAGAATTGTGCAGCATTCGTGACTTACATTTTTTCCCTTTTTTTAAATAAAAAAAATCTATTTTGCCTTTTTATAGTGAGATGCTAGAAGCAGTTGGCCATGAATACATTGAAGAGTTCTTTGGCTGCTGTGAATCAGTTTTGGCAGAAGATGGTTTGCTTGTCCTACAGGTTATTACATTGGCTTATTTCATTTCTTAATTTAGTTTTGAGTTAATATTCTTAACCATTTTAACAGCTATTCCTTGGCTAAACCGTCTTGTATGAAAATTTTATGTATCGTCATAAAATTTCTGGGGCCCCTTTGTTCTTTGGAGAAGCAATTGCGAAAAAAAGATTTTTCTAAGAAAATGAACGGCCTGATGATAGGGAGTTCGCTTTATGGTAGTGAACATTTTGCAACAATTTTTCTTTTTAGAGAGTTACATATGAATTTTACCAGCACTTCCCTTATATATATATATATATATATATATATATATATATATATTAAACAGAAAAAAACTACTCTCTCTAGAAGCCTTCTAGGAAAGTAGCTTTTGAAAAGCGTGTTGATTCTTTTCCTTTTACTATCCAATATCCCAAACAGACATGATCAGTATGTCTGTATTTTGGAATTTCAGCGGAAAAGAGAATAGGTTTCTATCGAAATTATATTTGAAAATTTTAAAAAGTGCTGATATCAAAAGCCATTTATTGCTTCCTCAAAAATCATGCATTGGAAATATAAGTAGTAATGCCGAAGCAGGATTGTTGGGGGTATGTAGGAGTTGGTAAATGTCTGACTGTCACAAAATAAAGAGGAAAATGGTTTGCATGTAAACCGTTTCCATTAATGTTTCCACGAATCCAAATTCAGAAATTCTAAGACAGACTTGTAAGGTTTGATAGATCTATGCAAACATGCCGTTTATAGTTAAAAATCTGGTTATTCATCATTTGAATCACATCGTCAAGGTGTCATCTTCTCAAGCACGTTATGCGTATTACACTTGATACAAACCAAAAAATTTATTAATTTTTTGTGATATATATAACGTACTCAGGTTCAGTTGAAAATTTTCATGTCTTCTAATGTATTGCTAGTATTGCTTGTTCAGTTTATATCAATACCAGATAAACAATATGACGAGCATAGAAGAAGCCCCGATTTTTTAAAAAAATACATATTCCCTGGTGGATGCCTTCCATCTTTGAGTAAAGTAACATCAGCAATGGCCTCTGCTTCAAGACTCTGGTTAGAATTCATACTTATATTTTCCTCGTCTGTTCCATTTCTTACTTTCCTAAAATTTACAAAACATGTCATTCGAATTGCAGTGTGGAGAACATAGAAAACATAGGGATTCACTATTATCAAACTTTGATGTGCTGGAGGAAAAATTTCATGGAGAATAGAAGGTAAAGATTCAAACAAGTTTCGTCCTGGTTATCTTGTCGCACAATTTTTTCCCATTTTAAAATGTTGATCCAACCGTTCTTTCTTGGTTACTTAGCTAGCAAAGTGGGTGTTGGATGCTGATGGAGTTTCAATCAAGTTATACAATCCATCCATTAGGACCCACTGATGGATAATTTATACTAATAGTTCTAAGAAAGATTGTTTGACAGGAAAGATTATTTTCGGATGATTGGAGCAATGCTATTTTTGCTTCCACTTGTCAAGGGAACTTAATTGCAACTCAAAAAAATGAAAACTAGCTGTGTAGGGGTATTCTGTTTAGAAGATATAAGGTCTTATTAAATCTCTATTAATGCTAAACTTTTTCATTTCTTGAGAATCGTCAGCTCTGACATGGTAGCACTTCCTTGTCACCCAGTAAGATTCTTTCACTCGGTTTCGATGAGAAGTTCATCCGCACCTGGGAATATTATTTTATTTATTCTGCAGCCGGTTTCAAGACTCGCACGATTGGAGATTATCAGGTATTATCTTGTTTGGGTTGTTCGCATTGCAGCTTTTGCTTTCTTCATGATAAGAATATCTCGCAAATGGCAAGATTTATTTACTTGTCTTTAGCATCAAAACTGGAGATTCACTGATATTCCCATGACTTTGAATGAGTGACAAAACAATCTTCATAGTTCAGGCAAAATGGGTAAAAAATTCAGTGAAACGGCTTCCTAGTACTTTGATGATAGCTCAATACAATGTAGGGCCAAAAATACACACCAAAGACATCCCAAATACTATGATTCAAGCTAAAATGAGAGAGATTAGAGAACGATGTAATAATGTGCCCATATAACATTAAGATATCGAACTGGTTTTGGTTTTGGTGCTACCTCCTACCTTATCTTATATCATAGACATGGTTGGATAAGGAAGAATTAAAATAGTTTTCAAGAGTACTGTGAAGCTCAGCTTTTTGCATCAATCACCTACCTGTGGAGTCCCAGGGTTCAAACCCTAACCATGTATTACTTAAGTTTCAGAAAATTAAGAAGGCAATAAAGCTTAAAAGTTCTACTCTTTATGTGCCATCTTATAAAAGCAGGTTGCCACAAGGCTTCCTTCCCATCTAGAGGTAAAAGTTTTGAAGCACTTGCCAATTCATAAATCTGGCAAATAATGACAAGTGGTTGGTTTTTCCAAACAAACCCAGATACATATATACTGTTCAAAATGCCATCAAGGGTTTCTATGTAACCAAGAAAAATCCCTGCTATGGGCTTCCTTTCTCACACTCTCTATATTGCATGCAGATTGTATTCTCCCGTCCAGGAAACCTTAGTTCATTCAACGATCCATATGAAGGTTTGCCTTCCACCTATTGATTCTTCCTTCTCCCCAAGTCATATCATTTTTATTTTTATTTTTTCCATACCCATTATTTTCCCTGAAATTTTAAAGATCTGCCAGTAATTTACTAGTCCTATTTTGTTTATCGAAGAAAATGCAACAATGGGTGTGGTGGAGGACGAATGTTTTGTACTCATATCTGAGGATGTTTGAACAATGGATTCAACCTTTTACCTTCAGGTGCAATGTAAGGGATGTCTGTTTGTCTAATCACTTTTAGTGAACCTATCTAATACACCAAAGACTGTTTTCAAGGAATGATAAAAAATCTGGTCAAAGTCTGCATAAGATATCTGCCATGGTCCGCGATGTAGCATTTTCTATCCAAGATTCCAAATAACCATTCCTACCTACAGTGGTTCTCACTCCAATACAAGCTGACAAAGTCCATATATCTGACCTTTGATGTAAACTTGAAAGCTTATGCATGTTCTAATATCAAACGTCAAGGCTAGAGAACATAATCTATATATGCTAAAATATTTAATGCCCTTAAACAACAAGGATCATCCCACCATAAACAGATTTAAGGATTCCTAGTTCTAACTTTGTGATGCCCCAGTATAATATTATCATCAAATATTTACATACACAGTAAGCATTGGCAAGGACATCATCTTAACTAAAATTGGTCATCCAGTTACCAAGTTTAAATTTTGGTAGAGTTTTCCCTATAATTAAAACATATGGTAGCCGAACTATATCTTCAAAATCATGGTTGGTAGGGTAACCCTTATACCTATTTCAAGCTTAAATATATATATTTCATTAGAAGCTAATAAATAAAATTACATAATCTAAAGAAATATATTAAATTATTACAATCATTTACATGTCATGATCTAAATACAAGCATTTAACTTTACATATAATACAATAACTTAAATGGTTCACATTTTTATAACTCAACACTAAGATCTCATAATTTCTTTGTACTTGACTCCCCTTTCTCTTTTTTGCTCTCTCATGTAGTATGAAGTACATTTTCCTACTTACCACTAAAACAAAATAGGTATGAGCTTTACAATTTAGTAAGTAAACTCTTCCCCAAATTATTTGCAAAAGCATTTATTTATTTAAATTGCATATTTTATCATATGTGATATTTCAATTATTTTGATTATGAAATTGTAACATACCACACCCCCACCTTATGCGTTTTCACCACACCACCCATGGCTGATGGAGGATGTTATCATTTTTCCTTCTCTTTAAGGAAAGTTTTCCCATAATCCCATTATTTTCCTATTTCTAAGAAAAATGCTACCAAAATTTTGATAGTGTCTACCCTTTATTATGTGCATATAAACTTGTATATGCATTTATGAATCATATAAAATTTACATATAGCAATAATAAAACATTAACATACACCCCAAGACTTACCCACGGTCCAGAACTTACTTAGCCCCATGATGGCAATACACAACTAAATTAATTTACATTCATTCATAATATATAATGATATGCCAATCATTTTACAATATTATACATAACTAGAGTACATCTTTAATTGATTTTATACAATTTTGTATAATACACATAACACCAAAACTTTTAATCTGCAACTTATACAAACACAATAAAATCTTTGTCTTCAAGCTCCCTAGCTTGACCTGACAACTAAAAACATATAATAAATAGGGGTCAGTCCAAACAAACTTAGTAAGTAGGCAAAATGGAAAGTAATAATTACAATAACAACATGTTTACAATCATATGATTTACTATATCATAAACCATGTAGTTAACCCATATCAAACAGTGTCATTCTGGCACAACACACATTCCATACCAAAACAATATCATTCTGACATAATATACTTTAATATCATATTCTAACCAATATCTCAGTCGGGCCTTTTAGGCACTTCCTGTCTAAATCATATAAGTGTCATTCAGGCACCACTTATCCATTGATGCCTTACAGGTATTCACATATCCTATTATCTTTTATACCATATATCACCATGGAATGTTTACCATTCTATTAATACATGCATCTTCCCATAATTGGAATATTTTCTATCCCTACTAAGCTTAATGAACAACAATAAGAATTTGAGACACAACTAGTCTCAACAATATACATCTAATACAATCATTATTCATGAGATTTTTACAATCCCCATACATAAAATATGCACATAAATAATTGAATATAATCAAGGGCATACTCACTATCCCTTTTTAACGACAAATTCGAAAGATAGCTTACTTTTCTCGAGTGAATTAGTATACACTCCTCACATTCCATATCATTTCATTCTTCCTAAATCATCCTGTACAGGGTAACAATCTTATTCAATTATAAGATAATTTCAATTCTGCTTATCAAGTCAATCAATTATAACTTCTATGAACTATTTGGCGTTTAAGAAGTTTTATAACCTTCAAGTGCATAGCTGCAGTTTTCCACTAGCCATAACATTATCTAGCTTTCATTCTTTTTTTAATCCTTCCTTAATTATAGTCATACATTATCTTAATGTTTGTTTCATAGCTGGAGTCAGGCTACCATGGATTTAATTGTTATATCATCTTCCTCATAGAATCATGTTCTCACATATATCACAGGCATTAACTAATTCATACTTCTCAATAAGGTATTTTACAAACATGTAATAACTACCATCTTACAACTTATTAACTTTATTAATAATGACTTAATCCTCCATAATATGTTAATTAGCCTCTAAACATCCTTAAACCTTTGTAGTATACAAATGCATCTTGCATATATCATAATAAACACTGACATATCTTTAAGACAACTCAATTAAAACTTTAAATTAATCAAGCCTTAACTGACATGGCCCACGCAAAAAAACCCTTTTTTAATCCCAATTAGGGCATAGCCCAAAAATCAAAATTTTCACCTCCAATCAACCCAAACAAGTCTCACAATATTATACTTCATTTATTAATCATTTTTTCTATGGTTATTACTTATAAGGTAAGAAATTAGGGCAAAATTATTGTTCATTTTTCCCAAAATTACTATTCATAAAATCTTAATCATGTCAAATTATGAATTCTTCTGCTTAAATCATGGAAAAATCATCACAAAGCATATTTTACTCATTTTTCTCATGAATTTAATAATAAACCCATCACCTTCCCCAAAGAAAACACCATTCACAAGTGCGTAAAAACCCTAATCAAGAAAAATCATGAAATCAAGTAGTATAGCAGAGTTTACCTTTAGTTCCATGTGTAGCTTCCATCCCCAAGCAAGAATCCATATTCAAAACTCTTTGTAGGCTCCACGAATTGCAAAAAACATGATTTTTTGTCTTTCTTCATGAAGCCAATGAATGAAATTTGGGTTTAGCCACGTAATAGAATGAAACTACAAGATTTCCTAACCCAACTCACCGAACAATCAAGTTTAGGGGATGGGTTTTTCATAGCTAGGGCATGGGAACCAGAGGAGAGAAGAAGGAATAAAAAAATATAGAAAGAATGGGCCAAATAGCCCTTAAAAATCAAACAACCGGTGTCGGCGCCGTAGCCTTAAATTTAGGGCCACAACCTCGAATTTGCTACTTCAACTAGTCTCACTATTTTGATCATATCTCCCTCATATGACATCCAAATAATATAATTTCTAAGGAATTACAAAGATAACTGCAAGATTTATAACTTTTATGTTAACTACTTTTTTCAAATCAGCTTCAAAATATACCAAAATTTTAAATAAAGTGACTCAATTCAGAAATCTCAATACTTTTTACCTATATGAAGCAGTTTTGGTATATTGATCATAACTTTCTCATACAATATCAGAATTATAAATATAATTTAAATATCTATAACTTTTATGTTGAATACTTGTTCAAATTATTTTATTATCTATGTCAAACATTAATCACAATTAACCCCTTTTTATGCATCCTAAAAATGCACAAAAATGACCCTCATAAAACATAACTTTTATTCCAAATTTTCCAATTCTTCCTTCTATACACTATAGCAAAATTTTTCCTTTCAATTATTTAATGTACTTATATATAGTCTATCCCCAAATGATAATTTAAAAAAAAATTCTAAATTTTCCTGAATTTTAACACCCTAGGTATTACAAAAATGTTTTTCTAGAATTTAATGTTGGATATTTTAATTAAAATGCAAATCATACATATCTTCTAATGAATTGTGTAAAGATCAAAGTGATTATGTTTATATTATGTTCTTATAATTTTATTAGAATTGGTGAGTTGCATGAGTTGAGCTTACTGTGAAAAGTGGGTGGTCAAATGAGATCAATATTGACTACATGGATAATTAAGAATGTAGCACAATGACATGAAAAATTAATTTTATATGGCAATGCCCATAAATAGGTGTGTATGGCATGCATGAGTGAATTATATGTATGATAACACATGGATATGACAATGCTTGATATTTTAAAAGTGCAAAAATGATCATATAATTGCCTGATTCTTAGACTAAAAGCTTTTGAAATAAATTTAAAGAAAACCTATTTACTTACTAAGTTGTAAAGCTCATACATGTTTTGTTTTAGTGATTAAGCAGGAAAATGAACTCTACACAATATCAGGGATCCAAAAAGAGAAAGGGGAGTCAAGTAAAAGAAAATGATAAGATCTTAGTAGTATTGAGTTGTAAAATGTTGTTGAGTTGAAAACCATTTAAGTTGTTGTATTTATCATAAAGTTGAATGTTTTATTCAAATTGTGACATGTGAATGATTGTAATAATTCAGTATATTTTTTTAGATTATATAATTTTCTTTCTTAGATTATAATGAATATAATTTGAGATTAAACAGATATATAGGTTACCCTACCAATCATGATTTTGATGATATGGTATGGTAAGCTATCATATGCTCTAATTACAGGAAAAATTTTGCCAAAATTTATACTTGGTAATTGGGTGACCAGTTTTAGTTAAGATGATGTCCCTGTCAATGCTTATTGTGTGTGTGAATATTTTATGTTAACATTAGAGCAGGGCATCACAAAATTGGAAGCATTTCAAAACTAAAATAATTACTAATTAGGTTATTTATTGTTTGGGTTGTCCCCAAACGGGATGCTGATCTGGCTCTCGAGAAGATCCCGCCTAGAATCCTGCAAGATAAAGAAAACGTTAGAGGGCGCCGGGGGTGGTCCCGGCGCGGGCACTCCGACGCTCAAGTCAGATAGGGACCTCAATAGGGGGAGTGAATAATAGAGAGAGAGAGAGAAAGAGAGCGTAGAGAGCTTCTGTCCTGGAGGTACATACCTGAGTGTATTTATAGATGAGCATAGGTGTGTAGTTGGGATGCATACG
>JAYJMB010001585.1:0-16433 GCA_036873735.1 Pouteria campechiana
TAGCTGAAATCTAGTTTTCATCTTCTAAAGCTTGTTCTATGCAAGTTGGTTCTAATTGAGAAATAAAAGCAAAATTGGCGCATATTTGGTGATAAGAAGATCTGGTTCTAACTTTGTCATATACATCATCAATTATCTGACTTTCAGAGTGATCATGCATGAATTTCCAATCTTTGGGGAAAATATTTTTACCTTCATTGTTTACTTCATTGATGGATTGTCTATCATCTGTTTCTTCTTCATCCATATGTGTTTCTGATGGAGAAAGTTCTCCTTCTTTGTCTTGTATTTTCATTTTCACAACTAAAGTTATTATTTCACCTATCCCATCATCAAAATCACTTGTCCTCCTGGCGGAATTAGTAATTTCATCAAATTTTACATAAATAGATTCCTATATAGTCTTATTTTTCAGATTATAGACTCTAAATGCCTTACAAACAATGGAATAACCAAGGAAGATGCCTTCATCAGATTCGTTTTCAAATTTTCCATGGTCTTGTTTGCTATTGTTAAGAATAAAACACTTACAACCAAAAGTATGAAAATATGAAATATTTGGTTTCTTGCCATAGTATAATTGTAACACTCTACACCCCCACCATACCACACCTGAGTTGATGCAGAACGCTACCATTTCCCTTATTCTTAAGGAAAATTTTACCATATTCTCACAATTTCCTTAATTCTAAGGGAAATTTCCTGCCTAAAATTCGGCAGTCTACCCTAAAATATATGCAGTTATACCTGATATACATGTATGAAATCAAATAAAATTTTATATTTCTATAATCAAATGATAATAATTATACCTACACTCTCACACCCATAGTCACAGCTTTGCCCAAGACCGGAATCGGATCATGATGGCAATATATTTTCTGGGATTAATACAAATTTATCTACAATATCATGAATAATTTACTATGACATGTCGTTACATTTAGTTTACATTATTTAGAATAAATTACAATCATACATAATTACATAACGGGATTCCAATCCCAACATTCTAGCATACCATTAAAATATCTTCTACTATTGCTTGTCAATCCCAACCCATAGTTGAAATTCTTTACTTGTCCTGTTAGCTAAAAAATAGATTAAGAAGGCTTGAGTCCGGACAACTCAGTTAGTAGGCATGAATAATAAAAAATAATAATAAATCATAATTAATACACATGTTCTGATCCAAAACATGAATCAAAATAACACATTCTGAATATGTCCAGGAGGCTCAGCTCCTCCTTAATCCAATACAACACTCGACGCCGGCGTATACAACCAACCACAAACATAACTACAATATATTTCCATCTCATTCTAAGATGTATAATATAAAAATAAATATACCATTAGGCTCAATTCCTAATACTATTCATATACATTCTTATCACAAAACTGGGATATTTCCTATCCCTTTCATGTAAAAGACATCCATACACAAGGATGAGTATAACATGAGGTATTTTATATCTCCTCAGTCATTTTAATCCAAGGGATACTCTCTATCCCCTATTATATTCATACATACATACTATTTATGGGATAATTACTCATGGAATTTCACTATTCCTTAATACACATATATTCACAAAATAGATAAACATCATTCTTAAGCAAGCACAGGATATCCACAATCCCTCATCCAAAACATATATGCCCAAAACAAACATGGGATAAACAATATCCCCATCCATTCATTCAATTCATACAAGGGGCACCTACTTACCTCAGGCCTCGAGCTCCACCCATATTCCTCAAGCTCTATCTTTTCATCCTTCTTAGATCATCCTATATAGGGCCATAATCCCATTTACTTAACCAGTTGTAATTATATACTCAATACATCATATTAACATTTTTTCATAGCCAATTTCAAATTATAATCATCAATAATGTGATAAACATCAGTTAAACTAGGGTTTCTTCACAATTTACATCAGAACCTTGATTGTTTGACAAATTTATCTAGTATCTTATATGAGTAACATCCAAATAACATGTAATTAACTCCTTTAAACTTTTAATATAAATAATTTATGGCTTATATAGTCCATTCACAAAAATCCTTTTTAAACCCTAACCAGGGTATAGCCCAAAACTTGATTCCATTGATCTAAATCACTCCAGACAAGCCCCAAAACATTATAAATCATACATCAATCATTTAAATCATGATTAATTCAATAAAAATAAGGAAATCTCCAATTTTTACTATTCATAAAAACTCTAACTTAGCAATCATCACAATTTCTCATGCCAAATCATCATTATCATTGCATTAACTCATTTTCCCATGAATTTATAAGCACATATATCAATTTAAGCCCCTAAAATCCAATAATCCCAAAACCCTAAAATTAAAATTTTGAGATTCAGTTAAGAAATCAAACCTACCTTTTCTTTCAAGCATAGCCATCCTACCCAAATGAAGGACCAAGCTTCCATCTCCATGTTGCACTTTCCATTTGGAGGAAATCTGACGTTTCTTCCATTTTCTACCATTTTCTACGGTTTGAATGGGTGAAAATCGGGTTTAACAAAACAAATCACAAGTTTATATAGCTAGGAATTATGATTTCCTAGCAAATAAAGTAAAGGATTTAGCTAAATGAGGTCTAGGGACATGAGAACGGTGTTAGGGACGAAGAACGGAATGAAAAATGAAAAAAAGAATGGTTTTAGGGCTTAAAAAGATTAGATTTTTCGGTGCTCCGATGTGCCATAGAACTAGTGTTGCGACATAGAAAATCTATGTCGTGGGACAGATTTCACTAAATACCCAGTGTTGTGACATAAAAAAATTGTGTTGCAACACAAACTTTATTGACTGGCCAGTGTTGTGATATAGAAAACCTGTGTTGCGACACTAGCCTACTACATCGATACACTACTAGTAATTTGAGCATAACATTTACATATGATGTCCAAATGACCTAATTTTTAAAGCATTAGAAACTTAACGTCAAGATATACAACTATTATGTTAAAACTATTTACCAAAAAATCCCACAAATATGGTCAAAATGTTAATAAAGTTGATCCATCTCATTCATCTTATTATTTTTTGATCATTTGGAATAGTTTCGGTGTATTAGTCATAATTTCCTCATATGATATCAGAATTGAGTTATTTCTCTTCCATTGAATAGATAATTTCATGATATGCAACTTATATGTTGAATACGCTTTTAAATTAGTTCATTATATATGTCAAAATTCAATCACAATGATCCCTTTTTCAAATTCAGCATTTACACTTATGAAAAATCACCATAGCCCCATTTTACCTAAAACATCTCAAATTTCTCAATAAGCACTTCCCACACATCACATACATGAAATGGATTATGTTCATACCATTCACTACCTCATTTGAGGTCAATTATCAAAAATCACGTATTCAATTGTTTTTAACCGAATTTTCTTTGAATTTTCTGCTATAAATGACTCCACATTCCAATTTCATTCCAAATTATACCCAAGTCTTAAATCACAATTCCCCACATATCATAATACATATAATAAGTATCTTAGGCCATTCAAATTCATCATAATATGCTTTTTTCCAAATTCATCATTTCAGTTCTTTTCTTCTTATTGACTTTATATAGCCCAAAGTAGTGACATTTACCAAATTCTTAGAGTAAACTCTACCCATTTTCACATGAGTAGATTTCAAGCACCACAGGTGTTATAATAAATCAAATGGAATTTTATTGAGTATGGATCTAGCAAATATTCTGTTAATAATATAACATGTTGTGTTCATAGCTTCAACCCAAAAATACTGTGGGTGGCCATATTCACTCAACATTATCCTTACCATCTCTTGCAAGGATTTGTTTTTTCTTTCAGCTACTCTATTTTGTTGGGGTGTTCTTAATGTAGAGAAAGTTTGAAGAATTCCATTGCTTTCACAGAAATTAGTGAATCTATGGTTTTCAAACTCTCCACCTTGATCACTCCTTATAGCAATTATATGAGAGTTTTGTTCATTCTGTACACATTTAGAAAATACCTCAAAGAATGAAAATGCTTTATTTTCTTCTTCCTCTTCACTCGAAATTTCTTGCTTCATGTTTTCCACCATTTCCCATAGAGTCATAACTTTCTTTTTCTTTCCAAATTTCCTACTATTAGAGACATTTTTTTTATCAAAGTAAGAGTTATACCTTTTCTTCTTGTCTCCTTGCTTTTTATCTATTTCTGGGCAATCGAATTTCATATGCTTAGGCTTGCGGTAGTTGTAACAGATTGGAACTTTCTTTTTCTTATCTTTACTCTTGAAGTTCTTAGAATTATTTCCAAATCTTTTCTTCTTGAGCATATTTCTTTATCTTCTGATTATCATAGCCATATCCTTAGCATCTTCAGTGGTTAAGGCATCTTCTAAAGATTCTTCATTTTTTTATTCTGCTTGTAGAGCTATTATTTTCTTACCTTTGACTTCATCTGGTTCTTTGTGTTTCATCAGGACTTCATGGGTCATGAGTGATCCCATGAGTTCTTTTACTGTCACCTTTGTTAGATCTTTTACTTACCATATAGCGGTCACTTTAGGCATCAAGTGTTTAGCCAGAGATCTCAAGATTTTATTTACTAGCTTGGTTTCTTCATATTTTTCTCCTACGTTCTTTAAGTTGTTAGTGATTTTTTGAAATCTTCCAAACATTTTAGAAATTTTTTTTGATTCCTTCATAGAGAAGGCTTCATATTCCTCACTAGAAGATTTATTTTAGTCTCTTTTACCTAGTTTGTACCTTCATGTGCTACTTTGAGTTTATCCCAAATTTCCTGAACTGAATTAAATGCAGAAATCTTTTCAAACTCAGCGGAAGTTAATGCGCAGTAGAGGTAGTTCTTTGCCTTAGCATCATGTTCTACTGCTTGTATATTCTCTATAGTGTATTTGTCTTCAGTGTTGGTAATATTCTTTCCATTTTTCACTATAAGCCATAATAGGTAATCTGTGGCAGTCAAGAAATTTTTCATTCTCATTTTCCAATACCCATAATTGATTTCATCAAATAGTGGGGTCTGGAAGTAGATTGTTCTTCAGTAGATGTATTGTGGAACATACTAGCTATCTGAATCTCTTCACAAATTAATATACTGGTAATTAAGATTTAACTAGTGAAGCCTACTCTGATATCACTTGTTGGTCCCTTATACAATGGTAACTCAAGAGGAGGGGGGGTTAATTAGCTTTAAAACTTTTTTAGGTAAATCAAATGATTAAAGTGCTGAATGAATAAGTAAAACAGATTGCACAACATACTGCACAAGATTTTATAGTGGCTTAGCCCTTTCGGGGTTCCTACACCCCTTCTCAGAGTCAGTCTCCTCTACTGAAGTTAGGTTCCACAATACCTTGATCAACTTGATCAAATACACATTGGTTTTACAACAAGCTCACCAACCAACTTACTAGTTGTCCAAGCTAACCAAAAACTTTCACAAGTTATTGGTTTTCAAAGCTTACCAACAAACTTATACCCTTTTAGCAATTTCCCTATTTGCTTATCTAAGCACTCTACTTGTGTTCCAAATACTAAAATGAAGTGCACACATTGATGTCTCTTACTTGGAAAGATTTGTACATAAAACTCTAAACTTTTAGTAAATGAATAAGTAATGAGAGTAAAACATTCAAACTCCTTGATTGAGAAGTGATTTAGACTTTGAGAGCTTTTGATAGAGATGTAGCTATTTGAGTTGAACTTTGAAGAAAGATTTTGAATGCTCTTTATATTTTCACTAATGATCAGTGATATTCAAGAGTTAGTTTTCTTTTGCTTCTGAATCTCTATTTTATAGGTTACGAGAGATTTTGTCCATTGCTGACTTTGATAGATATTTAAACGTTCAAAAATATTTTTCTTTAATTATATTTTGTTTAACTTCTGACTTTGCTATATTTTGGTATCAATCTACTACTCTATCACTAACTTTTCTCAACATTCACTTTCATCACGATGTTCCGAAGTTGTGCCTTTAGTTACTCCAAAGAGAAGAGTGAACAGTTGATATCTTGAATGATTTTAGATGACTTGATTTATTTTTCTTTAGATTCTTAAAAATAATAGTAAGTCTTCTTAGTTATGACAATTCTTTGTAGAAAAAAGTTTGGATTTTTGGAACTTTTAATGCTTCAGAAAGATGACTCCAAAGTATTGTTTAATACCTCCAAAGCTTGGTCATTGTCTCCAAAGTGAGGCTTTGAGGACTTCGAAGTGGGTCTATTTACTCTGAAGCTTGTTAAAATTTACTCTAAAACATGACTCTAAGTTCTGTGAAGCATATCTATTTACTCCAAAGCATAGCTGATTAACTCTGAAGCTTGTCCTATTGTTTCTGAAGTGTACTATGATAACACTAAAACTTCTATGATTGCTCCGAAACATACTTGATGATTTTGAAGCTTTCTTGATTATTCTGAAGTACGTTGTGATTTGTTTGAAGCTTCAAAAAAGACTTCGAAGTGTGCTTTTGACAACTCCGAAACGCATTGTGAGGATTTCGAAGCTTTCTTAGGCTTTCTCCGAAGCTTGTCTATCTACTCAGAAACATACTTGTAACGACTCCAAGTATTTTATTTTATTTTACTCTGAAGCTCATTGTGAAGACTCTAACGTATGCTATGACTTGTTCGAAGCTTTGCTATGATGAATCTGAAGCTCTTCAATTTACTTTGAAACATGTTGTGGCTACTCCGAAGATTCTTAATTAACTCCAAAGTTGTTGTGATACCGAAGCTTTCTATTTTACTCCAAAACATGTTGAGATAACTCCAAGGTTGTTACTGTTGGCTACGAAGGGTGTCTTCAAGAGTTTAGAATTTTTGTTTCTTGTTTTAAGTATATACAAAATTTATATACTTAATTTTAAAAGAACATTTACTTTGTATCTTCCTTTTATCATCATGAATGTTATTCTCAAGTTGAGTATGAGTTAATATTTCTACAACATACTTGAGAATAGATTATTAGTACCTTAATGTTTCACTTATATCTTTGCTCATCATCAAAACAGACTTGGTTAAGAATGATCGTTATCAAAATCAAGCTAGATAATATGTTCAACAAGATGAAGATCCAAGCTCCATGCTCCCATTGGTATCTTCCATTTGAAGAAAATCGGATTTTCATCTACTGGCCATCGTGTAAACATTGAAACCCAAGCTAGAAGGGAGGCTTGAGTAACTAGCCATCTAAATCATCATGTTTCCTAGCTAATCAAGCAAAAGATTTAGATAAATGGGGTTAGGGTAGAGTTTTGGGAAGAAACAGGATGGAATGGCTTGAAATGGAATGGAGTCAGCTTTATAAAGTCGCACAACTGACATATGGCAGGCACCTAGCATACTGCCTACCATACTACCAATGATCGTAGGTGGTATGGCATCCTCCTGCCATAGGGCAACAAGGTATATGGCCTTGGATCCGACCACAGCCGGTATGACAACTTCCTGCCATACTGCCTTCCAGGAGTAGTTTTCATAGTTTAGCCATATCTCCCTCATACGAATATCAAAATCACTCGATTTTAGAGGCATTAGAAAGAAACATTCAAGGGATAAAATTTCATGTTAACCACTTTTTCCAAATAAGCCCACAAATATGGCAAAATTTTCAATAAAGTTGACCCATCTCATTCATCATGTTATTTTTTAGTCATTTAGAACAATTTTAGCTTATTAGTCATAACTACCTCATATGACATCTGAATTGAGTGATTTTTCTTCCAATAGACAACTAATTTCATGATCTAAAAGTTCTATGTAGAACACTCTTTCAAATTAGTCCATTATCCATGTCAAAATTCAATCACAATAATCCATTTTTCAAATTTAGCATTTTCACTTAAGAAAGATCACCATTGCTCCCTTTTTACATAAAATATTTCCAATCTCCTAATAATCACTTCCCACACATCACATACATGAAAAAAAAATATTTTAATGCTATTTCCCACCTCAATTGAGGTCAATTGCCAAAAATCACTTATTTAGTTCTTTTTAACCGAATTTTCTTCTATAAGTGACTCCATATGTCATTTTCATTCTAAATTGTACCCAATACTGAAACTAATGTTTCACACACATTACAATAAATATGATGACTAGTTTAGGTCATTTGTATAGCTCAAATATATGCTTTTGTTAAAATTCACCTATTGAGTTCTTTTTACATAACCTCAACTTAATAGTTCAAAATTCCAAAATTATCTCAAAATTTTGATTTAATATCTCATACACATCACATTATACATAATAATCATGCTACATTGATCAAACAAGTCATATACATGGCTTTACTCAAAATCACTACTTGGGTTTATGTCACTCAAAACTATTAATGAAGTCATTCTCTTTATTCAATTCAGTTTTCTATAACAAATTTCTTTATAAATCACTGTTTATCACCTCAACTCCTCGTTATGCTAAAATGTGAAAAATTCTCCCTCATTTTCAACATTCATTACCACCCAATGTGTTACGTAGTTCTCTTTCATTAATATCTGATGCATGCACAAAATTGGACTAATTCCTTTCAAATCAAAAAGAGACCACCCAATTGCCAACTTATATCTTCTAAGGACTTGCAACAACTTGTCCTCTTCTTCAATGGAAAGGCTAAAAGAAATAATTCTAGCAACGAAGCTGATTCTCCAAGAAACACATAACATATATTTACATAGCAATTGTTTGAGCTCTAGAGTTGGTGGTTTCTCAATTAAAGGAATAGATTGACGAGGACCTTGTCCCAAAGTTTTGAAATACCTTTGATTATTTGGAGCAAAGGAATCCAACCATTGAATAATTTCTATGATATTTTCCTCCTCTAGATTAGTAGGAGTAGGATTAGTTAAACTTGATTCCAATGGATCTTATGATTCGCTAAAGTGTTGTGATATTAAGGCATCCATTGAATCTATATGAAAGCAATTGTCACTTGCTACTGGATAATTGATTCCATTGAAGACCTAAAAAATAACTTTATCCTGTACCTGAAGCTTTAACTCACCTTTTTGAACATCAATCAATGCTCTCCCAGTTGCCAAGACGGGTCTCCCTAATATGATAGGGACATCTTTGTCTTCTTCCATATTCAACACCACAAAATCTATGGGAAATATGAATTTATCAATCTTTACAAGTATATTTTCAATGATGCCTCTTGGGTACTTGATGGATTTATCGACTAACTACAAAGAGATAGTGGTGGCTCTTGCTTCACTTAACCCAAGCTTCTTGGAAATGGATAAATGCATAAGATTAATACTAGCACCAAGATCATATAATGCCTTTTCAAATACAAAATTTCCAATAACAAATGGAATAGTAAAGCTTCCTAGATCTTTAAGCTTTTGGAGTAAACTTCCTTTGGATAATGGCATTACATTATTTAGTGAGAGCAACCATTTCATATGATTCCAACTTCCTATTTTTTGAGAGGATTTCTTTCATGAACTTCATATAACTTGGCATCTATGCAAGTGCATCCATGAATGGAATATTGATATGAAGCTTCTTGAAAACTTCTAGAAATTTGGAAAATTGCTTGTCAAGTTTACTTTTCTTGAGTTGAGTTGTTGAGGGAAATGTATACTAACAATAAGAGGTATTGGATGAGCTTTAGGAAGAATTTTCACTTATTCTTGATCTTCTAGTTTAACTTTTTCACCACTTAATGGAGTCTCCTATTCTTTCCCACTTCTCAAGGTGATCTCCTTGCATTTTTCTATTGGATTAACTTCAATGTTGCTAGGTATATTACCTTGTTGGTGACCATTGTATAAATTGACCATCTGTTCCTAATCTGAGCAAATTGGTTATGAAAATTAGTCCTTGTCTCAATCATGAATTTGGCTGTCTCAATCATGAACTTGTTTTGTCACTCATGAACTTATTTGTGTTGTTGGCCATCTAAGTTAGAGAAGCTTCTAAATCATTCTTATTTTCCTGATTTTAGAACCCTTATTTAGGTTGCCCTATGTTTTGTTGATTTCTCCATGAAAAGTTTGGACGATTGTGCCATCCTAGATTGTACGTGTTAGAGTTTTTGTTATTTTGCTGCTTATTAAAGTTCCTAACAAACTGTGCCTACTCCTGTTGAGGTTTCCTAAATGGATTTTTCGCTTGACGTTCTTCACTAGGATGGTACCTTAACAAACATCACACAAAAATTGAGGAGCCTAAATAACATTTACCCACAATTGATTATTCTGAATTTGTTTTGTTAGAGCTGCAACTTGAGATGTCAAAATAGAAGTAGCATAACCTTATAGACTGCTATTGGTTTCCTTGCCATCACCCTCTAACTTGGGCCATTGAAAGTTATTGGTGGCCGTGTCTTCCTAAAACTCATAAGCCTCATCCTCTATTTTCTTCACCAATGCTCCACTTGTAGATGCATCAATCAAAGTTCTAGTAGTGCTAGTCAGGTCATTATAAAAATTATGAACATGCATTCACTTAGGCAGCCTATGATGTGGACACTTTCCTAGCAATTCCTTGTACCTCTCTTAAGAATCGTATAGAGATTTTACGTCATGTTGAATGAAATTGCTGAACTCCATTCGCATCTTTGTTGTTTTTTCTAGAGGGAAAATTTTAGTAAGAAAATTTTGAACTAAATCATCCCAACTTGTGATAGAATTTGCAAGCAATGAATTCAACCAATTCTTTGCTCTGTCCGTCAAAGAAATAGGGAATAACAAAAGGTGAATAGCATCATCAAAGACTCCATTATACTTGATAGTTCACATATCTCTAGAAAAATTATAATGGGAACATTCGGGTCTTCATTAGGTAGTCCAATGAATTGAGTTCCTTGAATCATCTACAAAGTCATAGGCTTCAACTCAAAATTGTTTGCACTGATGGCTGGTCTACTAGCTACAAATTGAATTCTTGTTGCTGTCGGTAATGCATAATCCCTCAAAGATATCGGTGGTGGATTCTTGTTCACCTCTTCTAGATTAACCATAGTGGTTTGCATCTGACTAATAGCTTTTCTTCTCTCCCTTCTAATCCTTTGAAGCATGCGTTCTATCTCATAATCAAGAGGGATTATATCACTACTCCCAAATCTTCTCATACACTTATGGAAAACCCTAAAAAAAGCATGGCAATTGTAATGAATAAAAAACTAAAAGAATAAAAATATTCAAAACAAAACTAGAATTATTTGTTTTGATATTGGCAAAAATAATAATCATCAACAACAGTGCTAAAAAATTATTGCAGATTTTCCTTAACGGAAGTACACATGTCGCCAACAAGCAATAAATTGAAAGTGAAAGATTATTCCCACGAGGACTATGATTAAAAACTACCAAATTACTCTAACTCTAAATTAGATTTGAATACTCGAATAATGGTAATAAAGGAGAAAAGAAAATCTAAACTAATGAAAATTCATAAGAATGCAGATCTAGACAAGTAGAAAATCAATGATTAAGACATCTAGGGTTTTCGAGTTCACTAGATTAATCCTATTATTCAATTTCACCCAATTTAATCAATCAATGTTTATTCCTATGTTGATAATAAATTTATCATTTTTAATTGTTAATCTTTCTCGAGCAATCTATCTTAGTTAACAAATTTTTTACATCTCTTTGAAAATTCTAAACTAACCAAGATAAATTAAGAATAAGAAATTCATGGTGTTATACAGGCCTCACAGACACCTCTACCTCATGATAATCTTATGGTATTTAATCATGGTTTAATTAAATTATCACTTCTCAACCTCAAATTGAATCACAAATCAAGAAGAAAAGGCCAACACACTTTTTAAAGCATTAAATTCAAGTTAAATACTTAACATAGATAATGAATAAACATCGAATTGAATTAAACTAAATAAAACTAAATATTCATAATCCAACTACATCCTTGCACTAGAACAAAGTGGTTAGATCATAACAAAACTATAAGAAATCAAAAGCATTATCTTAAAAATGATTTAGAAAAAGAGAAAAAGAATTAAGAGAACACAGAGAATTAATGTACAATTGGTTTTCTCCAAGTTTCACTCTCTTCCTTTTAAAGTCGTCCCTCTTCCAAGTCTCCCTTGCTTGCTCTAATTCCTTACCAAAAGTCCCCACCTCTCTACATTTTCTCTCCTTTTATAACTCCCTAAATTAGGCTTAAGTACATCCCTCCTTAAACTAAAACACCATTTACACAAAATTAAACTTCTAAAAATAACTTGGGTTATCGTAGGTCTTGGGCATTACGAGCCCAACTTTCGTTGGTGAGTCCTCTTTGAAACAACATTGTGACCACTGCAGTGCCCAAGCTACTATCTGCTTTGCATCTTCAATCTTCATGGTGGGCACTATGGTGCCCTGCTTTTGTCCATACTTTCGAACTTCTAAAACCAACTTTTGAGTTCTTTCAGAACCTCTAAAACTAACTTCTACAAGCCTTTGGAACTTCTGTACTTTGCTTTATAGAGACTTTGGAACATATGGACTTTGCTTCAAAGAAGCTTCAAAATGTCTAAACTTGCTTTGAAAAACTTCAGAACTTCAGAACTTTCTTCAATTTTTAGCAATTTATTCTTTCCCTCCAAGCTCCATTACATTGTTTTTTTTCTCCTCGTTGAATTTTCTATGTTTTTCACACCTTTCTTGTAGTTACATACCTATAAATAAATACAAATAAAAACATATAAAATCCACTCAAAACAACTCAAGAACAAACCAACAAACAGCTCCAAAAATATAAAAAAGTGAATAAAATTCACTTATTAGGGACAACCTACCTATTCCACTCTTCCAAAAATTCACCCCTTATATCTGGGGTTCCACTCTCTCACTATAATAGAGTATAATTAGTGCCACTACACTCTTCTAGATTCCAACTCTAAGGGGCATAAGCAATTTAGCAATTGGTCGTGAGACGCTTAGCAACAACCAAATTGCTCTTCTTGATTCTAGCTCAAGTGGGCATAAACCTTAGTGCCTCTTACATTCTTCTTGATTTTAGTTCAAGGGGGGCTTTGTACAACTCAAATACATTTATTGTTAGGTCTTGTGAAAGAATACATGATCACAAGTAATATAGATTAGGTGAGTTGAGTATCGTTCCCACGAGGAAGTATGTTGTTACACACTAAGTACCAAACTTATAACAAATTAGTATAATTTGATTAAGTGAATTGCAGCAGATGTTATAAAACTAAATCTAAATAGAATAATGAAGTAAATGATCACAAGAGCAAAGAAATAAATATCAATGAATGAAATATCTAGGGATTCAACTTTACCTAGCAAATCTACTTATGTTGATGAATTGCATTGAGTAAATCATCATTCCTCTCATTGTCAACCAGATGCACTAAAGTATCTACCACCCTTTCTCAAGTGTTGTGGTAGGTGTGCCTATTGAAGTGATTTACTATGCAAGTCCAAATCAATAAACCCTTTATGCTTAGGCATCCATGTATGATGTATGCGCTCGCAAGGTCATACTCGCATGGATTGCACATGTAAAATGGCTATCTCTAGACTTTACTGCATCACATGTTCTTGAATTCAAGAGTCTATCCCTAATTCATCTTTCTCAAGTATAAATTAGGAATCTCAAATCATACACATTGTAGCTAATCACATGCATCCATTAAGCTTATAAAATAAGAAACAATGAGAAAGAAGATAATCTAAATAAAAAATCAAACATCAACATAAAATTCATTGCTAGGATCTATCTAACCTAGATGAAAGAAATTTAGAACATCATATTCAAATTAAAACCAACTGATTAATTGATAAATATTATCATAATCCAAGTTTAAATATTGATTCAAAAATAATAGTTGAACTAAATAGAAAGAAACAAAAATATTCAAATTGCAATAGCTTTATCTAATGATCTTCCTTGGTCCAAAGCTCTTCTCTCTTGTCTCCTTGCAAAAATCCCTTATTTCTATATTTTCTCCTCCTTAAATAACCCAAATTAGGGTTATTTTACATGTCCATATGATCTTCCAAAGTCCCCTTCTGAAAAAATAATAAGAATTGCTAAAAATAAACTCTTTGCCCACATTACACTAGCACCACAGCACTCAAAGTACTGTCCACAACTTGCATCCCATACACAATGTTCACAAGAAACAAGTTAGGTATTTTGATTATAAATTTCTCATAGTATATTAGAATTATGTGATTCTTAATGCATTAAAAAGATAATTTTAAGGGATATAATTTTTATGCTCTAGATTTTGTCAATTTCAGAGAGTCTGAAGTCTGGACAGTTGTAGTGTTTTGGTCATAACTTCCACATATGATATCCAAATCTTATGATTATTGATTTGTTGGTGAGATAACTAAAATCATAAAATTATATGTTTAATAATTTTCCTGAATTAGTCTAAATATTCACCACAAATGACCTCAAAGTGACTCCTTTCTTCATCTTCAATAGTTTTCACACTTGAAACATAAATTAACTCCATTAAGTGCAATATATAATCAAAAAATAATGAAATTACATCTAATAGGATCCAAAATAGGTGAATTTAGATATAAAATATGGTAAATTATGAGCTTATTAAATATTTCCAAACTTAGCTTTTTATCATCCTCAAGCAAAATAGTACCCTAACTCATGAAACAGTTTAGGATAGTCTCTCTTAATCAATAAAGAACATGCTATACAAATTGCACATGTACACATAACTTAAATATCATTTAAGACACTTGCCATGTAATCTCATGAAACTCATGATTCATCAATCCCTTCATAAAGTGATAATGTGTTTGTGTGTGATTTGTCAATCTCATGTTACATGCATATTTTTTATCAATAATATGCAATCCAGTGATTCTAATAATCTACATAAAATATTCCATAAGCTTGATTTTGTAATGCCTCTCTACTAATGTAGACAACTCACTTTGATCAATAGGTTATTGTTAAGCTTGTAATGGGGCCTTGGGTTTAGCTAACAAAGAAAAATAATAAGGATTCACAAGGTAAGATATCATAAATGTATTTGCATATGAATATTCACTCTCTTGACTTTTTATTTGGGGTTTTCTTTGTTTATATGGGTTGCATTACTATCACACCCCTAAACTTATTTTCTTTTGAGCTCCTTATGATGTGATCCCCTTAATTGAGGGATGAATTCTTATTGATTCCTTTCCTTTTTGTCTCTCTTTTTTTATTTTAGCATTCTTCTTTTCAATTCACCCAAACATATCTTTTCTTGCTTTACTTGTACTCTCAATAACAACATGTATGGAATATGTCTCTTAATAGGTCAAGTATAGTTTTTCAAGTTAAATAGATTTGGATGATGATGCTTAAGAAAGAAAATCAAATGGTGGTTTTTCACATGCCTTGCATATGCCATTCTTTCATTTAAACTCAAAGGGAACACTAGTGACAGGAATGTATTAGGTTAGCTCAAAAGGTTCAAACTGATCAATGATCATGATATAATGTGCTTAAAACAATTTCATCAATCCTAAAAAGGAAAGACTTATCACAAGAATCATTAAATCACAAGGTAGCACCCATCCTTCCTTCTAAATCATGTGTAATGGTAATAAAAAACTAAGCGTATGTTATTGATCGTTAAGAGAGAATCCTATTCAGTTTCAATATTTTCATACAAATTTGCTCTTAGATTTTCTTGGCTAAGTCATCAAAATCATTAAAAAGTGAAGCTCATTGAGAAAAATTTTTGTGATCCCACCCCTAACTTAAACTAAATATTGTCCTCAATGTGAAAAAATGAAAGAAGGTTAAGATTGAGGGCTTCCCTGAATGGAGCGATATTGTGTTATCATGTATTCTCCTCTGAAGGTGGGCAGGAATTTATCAAATAGATGATGGTTGCTAGGAGAGATTATCTAAAATCAAGAAAATAAAAAGGAACCTAAGTAAAAATATAAACAAAGCAAAATTAAACTAACCCTAAAAATCCTAAAAGAGGAGGAAGAAATAGTTTTGATTTATGGTCTTCAGCTTGACTTCATCACGTCTTCATGCATTCATTTTAAATTTCTCCCTTTCTTTGTTACTTTTGATTCTGATGTTGTGCATATAAAGAACAAGGTTGATCCCCTTAATGCCATCCAATGTCCAATTGAAGGCATATTCCTACTCATGTAGCATTTGCACTAGCTAGTCCTCTTGAACTTCCTCGAGTATGGATGAGATGATCACTAGCAAGATTGAAGACTCCCCAAAAACTGTATATTTGAGATGCGATGGTATAGGCTTCAACTCTTAGTTTAGTGGTTCATCAATGGAGGGCTTGGGATGTGCAACCATAGAGTGGTTCAGTGTAAGGCCTTGGAAAATTTTACAAATGTAAATTTTTTTTATTGTAAAGTTTTGCTAATTTTGCCGGGTCGATAGGTTGTATAATTAAAGTTTTGAGAAAATTATTATGAAAAAG
>JAYJMB010001586.1:0-16433 GCA_036873735.1 Pouteria campechiana
AAGGTTTCATGTGAATGCCTGATTGAGGGGAATAGATAGTGTTCCCTAATTTGGTTTAGAAATGAACTTGTATATTATACTATAGTGAATGATATCATATAATTAAGGTATTGAGAAATGGTGGAATGGAATAGAAAGAATCATGTATTATATTTGAATGTTGAGCATGATTGTAAATGTTATAATTGTGATAATCTCATGTTCATACGTGTTGATTATTATTTTCTATTGTTGCCTACTTATTGAGTTTCCTAGACACACCTTCTTGTTTAAATTTTTTGTTGACAAGTCAGATGAACCTCCCTAATTGTAAATTGGGAATTGCAAGAGAGGGTAGAAGATACAATGATGAATCGTAAAATATAGGGATTTGAATCCTTTTGTTTAATTGTATAAGGATAAATTGTAGAATTATAATTATTACACAAGATGTATATTTGTAGTGTAATAGTTGTAATGTAATGTCATGTCATATTAGTGATAGATATATTTGTGATTGAGTTAGCGTATGCTATTACCATCATGGGGCGAAGTTGATTCTAGGCTAGGGTTATGGTGGAAGGGTTTAATGATTTTATAGTTATGTCATTCTTCATGATTATATTTTATATTGGGAATTTATTTGATTATTGTATATCAAGTTTTGGATCCTGATATTTTAGGGGAGATTATGCCAAATTTTTGATAAAATTGGTCCCTTAAAAATAGGGAATAGGGGAGTTATGGAAAGACTTCCCTAAGAAAAAGGGAAGCAGTAGCGTCCTGCATAGGCCTCAATAGAACATAATCTATTGGATGGGAAAAATGCATAGGTTGGGGGTGTGAATGACAAGAAGCTAAAAAAATCTCCAATTTTAGAAGTTTGAAGTTACTACCTCAGAATTTTGAAGTAGGAAAAGTTTGAAAACATTTGAAATGTAACATGGATTAGAGTTCTAAAGTTATTACTTAGAAATTTTAAATAGGGTAAATTTGGAAGAATTGTATCCTGCATATTTTAGAGGTGTAAAATTTGATGTTAAGACTTCTAAAATAGCCTTTTGTTGAGAATTGTCATTCTTTGAAAGTCTGAAAATTGTTTTAAAAGCTTTGAAGTAGGTAAAAAAATCATATTTCTTAAATTATGTTGACTCACAAGAAATGTATTCTTTTACAAACATATTCAAGTTGCATTTTATTCATCAAAATGATTTTCTTGGTCATTTCAAGGGTTTAAAAGTATGTAATTGTAATCAAATATATTGTAAATGATGAAATAAAGCATGTAAGCTAAGAAAATCTAGATTTTTAGAAATCTTAAGTTAGTACATTAGAGTTCTAAAGTAAATAAACTTTGAAAATTTTTGAAATATAACATGGATCAGAGTTTTTAAGTTATTACTTTAGAAATTTTTAATAGGATAAATTTGGGTAGAATTACATCTTGCTCTTTTTAGAGGTCTGATGTTTAATTTTCAAACTCTTGAAATAGCCTTTTGCTTATAATTGTAGTACTTCAGAAGTTCTAAAACCATTTTCAAAGTTCCGAAGTAGGCGAAAAAAAAAGAAATAACATATTTCAAGAATAATGAGGATTCATGAAAAATGTATTCTCTTACAAATGTAATCAAAAGGCATTTTATTTTTTGAAATGATTCTTTTGTCCGTTTCTCACGTTTAAAATGCAACGCCCGAGGCGTTAAAATGTGAAAAGTGTGGTCAATTTTTTTAATTTGTAATATAAAAAATATAATTATTAAATTATATGAAATATTGATGTTGAAATATGGATCATGATGAGGACAACTGAATTATATTAATAGATGGAAATAAAGGAAAGATTGAGAAAAACCCAAAATTATATAATTGTATTTTAAGAAAATGTTGAATTTGAAAAATGGGTCATTTGTATTCCATTTTTGATATAGATAATGGATGAATTAGAATAAGTGTTTTGCATAAACATTGTATATGTTGAAATTATCTTCGTAACGAATTAAGAATAGAATTATTTGGATATAAAATGAAAATGTTATTGTTAATACACTGAAACTACCCCAGATGCTAAAAAATGCAAAAAATAACATGATGGGCCACTTTAATTAAATTTTTTGAAATATTTTTGGGATGATTTATAAAATTTGTAAACATAAAGACTTTATCTCTTAAATTTATCTTTCAAATACCTCAAAAATTATGTCATTTGGATATCATATGAAAAATGTATGGTGAAATTACTGAGGCTATGTCTGGTGGATAATTAAGGACGGGAATAAAGTGTATAAAATTAAACTTTTGTGTATAATTGTGCAAAATAATTTTTAAAATTTTTATGGAAGATCCATTGAGATAAATATATGTGTATGATGTGTAATTGTCAATGGTTTATTGATTTTTATATAACATTTGAGGTTTAATTATCAAGTGGGTGAGTGATGGCCCATAATTTAATTGAGGCAAGATAAGCATAATTAAATATTATAAATTATATCTATTTGAAAAAAAATATTTAGGTAATTAATGTATTAGGAAAATAATAATTAAGTGATGCATTAATTGTATTTAAATGGATGAGATTAAAGTGGAAAATGGGTTTCGTGTACATGGGGTGCAAAACACCTGCGGAGCGCCACAATGGAGCAAGTTAAAATGCTCCATCCCTTTCATCCCACGACCAAAAACTCATTCCCTTCCTACATTTTTGCGGCAACCTTTTCCCCCAGCCATTTACGTCTTATTTCATGCCATTTTCATTAGAAAAAAAATCATGGTTTGGACGTGGAAATGATTGCCCATGGCAAGAGGAGCAAAACCCACTGATTTTTGACATGGAGAAGAGATGGGCAGCCATGTTTTCATCCTCCCCTACAGTTGCACGTGAGAGGGATGGAAGAAATGAGGTGGATATTTGTTTCTAAGGAGGAATCAACCCCTGAGATCAAGGTAAAAGCTCTCCCTTAGTCAATTTTTTAAAATTCTATTTTGCTAGGGTTTTTCTTGGCAGAAATGTGGACTATTTGTAGGGGTTTTGGATAAATTTCATTGGGTTTTCATGGGAATTTCACGGGAGAGAAATGATTATGGTGATTAATGCAATAGTGGAGTAATTTGGGTTGGATAATCCTGCACATGTTGTTGTCCATGAAGTGGACAACAATAGACAAGAACGTGGGAATGAGAAATTCGTGATGGGATGATGCCCAATGAAATTGATTGATTATAAGTTTAATTAATTCAATTATGATAATGTTAAGATGTTAATGATGTTAAACATAAAATTTTTATTGCGGAAAATTCATAAACCCAAGTGCATGTTGCTAGATTTTCAATCTAAGTTGTGTAGATTATATGTTTGATGAAATGTTTCAATGAAAAGTAAACTATAATTCAAGGACTTCATGGCAGTTCCTAAGTGACTACTAATTGAGCATTATAATGAGGTTTTAGGTACCTTAAAGAGTGATTAAAGAAGAGTGGACTTTTGGGTGGCAATATGAATGTGTAAAGATGCAACTTCTATATTTGAATTGCACTAAAAAACTTCTCATAAATGGGCAGCTATATGAATAAAAATTGTGCACTTAGGAAATTGTGTTTATTTGTCTTGAATTAGTTTATACAATGGAGGAGATATTAGCTAGGTTTATGCCCTTGAAGTCACATATGAAAATGATGCATTGAGTATCCTGTATTTGTAGTTTGAAATGGGCTACAAGGCTGAAAATTTCCAGCTCTTGTGAATCATGTTAAAATAACTTGAATGTTTACTCTGAAGGGGCTGTTTTGGTGTCCATTATATTTATCAAACGTGGAAACTACTTAAGTGATGTTTGAAGATGATTCCTTACCTTAAGTAAAGTATTTTAATTGAAGAAATTACTAAAATAGTGTTTTAAGTAAAAAAATAATAAAAATCCACAAATTGAGTCATATCGAATCCCAACTTAAATGAGTGATTATTTTCACTAAAATAAGTATTTGAAACATATAATGGACTGATGGGATAAAAGTGAAGTGTTGGAGTGGGTTTTACCTATTTTATGACTTGAATGGAATTTTCCATTTGAAATATATGTATGTTGAATTGTGGTGCATGTGAAATGAGTAGGATTATTAGAGCATGGATGGGAAGTTAAAGGAAACTGATAGGGATTTATGAAGAGGTTCTTCATGAAGGTAAGTAGGCTCCCTTCTTTGTTTGAATACATGTATGGATGTTGATAGTAGTTATCCATTGATTGTATCCGGGCATATTTGTTTTGGATGAGGGATAGTGGATATTCCGTGCTTGTTAAGGTCGATGTTGACTTATTTTGTGAATACTTGGGTGTTGGGGAATAGTGGCTATTCCTTGATTATGTAGGAAATGTGAATGACATGATTATATTTTCACATTATGCATATATGTGTGTTGAGGATAAAAAGTATCCCATGTGCATGTATCTAATGTTCATTATTTTTGTGTATGGATGCCTATGTGATGGGGCAAGGAATACCCCATTTATATGTTTAATAAAGGTATTTTATGAATGATGGGAATAATGTATCTTCCCTTCATTCTATATTTTGTTATGTATTTATGAATGGAAATGGAAATATTTCCATGAGTTGTTTTCCTATTTGATGTCTTGTGGATATTATGAATGAGGGGATTTGAATTATCCCATAATTAGCAAATATATAAATGGAATGGGAAGCCTTCTGGGATAAAGTATAATTATGTTATGGCATGCTTGGATGGCACAATTATTCATTCTATGCCTGTTGAGCATAGTGTTGATGTGTGGTGTCTATAGGGCACAACATAATAAGCCTAGAGTGGCTTGGATAGGATATTAAATGTATGCTTGACTCATTTTAGTATACACTTGAATGGCATAGAGTATGCATGAATAGAATAAGGATTTGAACCTGATAATATAATTATTTTGTATTGTTCTTCTCAAGATGAGATGGAAATATATTTTGTTTATGATAATGAATTGAACTTAGAATATAATGTAGTTAAAGCATATTATAGATTAGAACATGTTGTTTTGATTAATTATTTTTCATTATTTCTACCCACTTATTGAGTTGCCAAGATTCATCCGTTCTTATTCTATTTTTTTTTGCTAATAGGACAGGTAAAGAATCCCAACTGTTAATTGGGACTGATAATCTAGATTTGAAGACATTTTGATTATGAAATGATAAATTGGGATTGGAATCCCTTCATGTTATATTTTTACAAATCAAAAGTTTAATTAAATTTATATAATAAAATTAGCATGGTGTATATTGTATAGCATGGGCATGTCATAATGATATAATTATAATTATAGTTGTGTGATTGCCATCATGGTCGATTCCAGTCTTGGGACAAAGCTGAGGTTGTGAGTGTGAGTTGTTATTAATCTTAATTATTTTATGATGTTAAATTTAGTTTTTATATATTTAAAGTATGTATTCCAAGTGTAAACCTGATAATTTTGGATAGACTCTGCTAGAATTTTGGTAGAATTTGCATAGAAACTAGGAGTTGATTAAAACATATTTGTACCTTGCATTGGCCCCAGTAGTACGAGATGAAAATGCATAGGGTGGGGGTGCGCGATATTACAAATGCCAAGCCCAGGTTAATCAAGTGGATTGTATTATTGCAAGAGTTCGATTTGACAATTAGAGATAAGAAGGGGTGTGAGAATGTTGTGGTAGATCATCTATCCAGACTGGTGGAAGGGACTGATTTCAATCAAGAAAGAGGAAAGGAAAACATTGCTATCAATGAGATCTTTCCTGATGAGCAATTGTATGTTGTGAAGGAAAATGAACCCTTGTATGCCGATACCGTAAAATACTTGGTAAAAGAAATTTTTAATTCTCTATTAAACTCATAGAAAAGAAGAAAGTTGTTGGCAATGGCAAAGCATTATTTCTAGGATGACCCAATCTTGTTAAAAATATGTCCAAACCAAATCATCAGGCGTTGCATTTTGAAGGATGAGTAGCAGAGTCTTCTGAGACATTGCCACACATTTAGTTGTGGAAGGCATTTTGGAGGGAAGAAAACTACTCTCAAAATCTTTCAATCTAGATTTTATTGGCCAACAATTTTTAAGGATGCTCATGCTTTTTGTGCTATGTGTGATAGATGCCAAAGAATGGGAAATAATTGAAAGAGAGATGAGATGCCACTTATAGGTTACCTCATTGTTGAACTTTTTGATGTATGGGGCATTGATTTCATGGGTCCATTCCCACCATCTAATGGGAACCAATATATTTTGTTTGTTGTAGATTATGTGTCCAAATGGATTGAAGCTATGGCCGCTAAAACTAATGATGCTAATGTGGTGCTAAGATTTTTGAAAGATAAGATTTTTTCCAAGTTTGGTACTCCAAGAGCTATTATTAGTGATAGAGGAACTCATTTTTGCAATAAGATTTTTGCAATTTTGTTAAAAAAGTACAACATCACTCATAGGGTTGCAGCACCTTATCATCCACAAACATCAGGATATGTAGAAGTCAACAACAGACAAATAAAAGTAATTCTAGAAATGATTGTTAATAGTTAAAGGAAAGACTGGGCAATGAAGCTGAATGATGCCTTATGGGCACATAGGACTACTTTCATGACCTCAATTGGAATAAGTCCATACAGACTTGTTTTTGGGAAAGCTTTCCATTGGCCTTTTGAGTTGGAGCATAAGGCCTACAGGGCTATAAAGCACTTGAATTATGATATGAAAAAGGCAGGAGAACAAAGGAAACTTCAGCTTGATGAACTTGAGGAGCTAAGGAATGAGGCATATGAGAATGCCAAGATTTACAAGGAGCGGACCAAGAAATATCATGATGAAGTCATTCATAAATGGTACATTGAGACTGAAATGGATATTTTACTTTATGACTCACCTTTGCACTTGTTTCTAGGAAAACTAAATTCATGTTGGGTCGGTCCATTCCATGTGAAACAAGTGTTTTCTCATGGAGTAGTTGAACTAAATAATCCAAGAATTGATAGCACTTTCAAAGTTAATGGACATCATGTGAAGAAATACAACAGAGAGGACATGCCAAAGCAACTTAATAAAGTGTGGGATTTAAAAAATTTGTAGAGAAAGGGAGTTTGTCTTGCTCAAACATTAAATAAAGCACTCCCTGGGAGGTAACCCAAGCTGCTTATCTTTCAGTTATTTCAATTTCGTAGACATAGTGCATTAGTTTAAATAATCTTGCTTTAATCATTAGGGTGATAGATTAAATTGTTATTCTTCCTATATGCTTTACTTCATACATTATTGTTTCATGTTTGATAGGTGAAAGGACTAAGTAATAATTTCAAGCAAGGAAATCAAATAGGTGATATTACAACATGACAAGAGAGTCTCAAGGTAGCAACAGGGAGCCTTCGGCACCCAACCGAGTGCCTCTAGCATTGGAAAACCAAATACAGGCAAGAGGAGATAGCAAGTGGGCACCTCCAACTCTAGGACTGTTCATAAGAAAAAAGGGGGTAGAGAGACACCAGCTCCATGCATTTCCCACCTCCAACTATACTTCTTAATATTCCAGACAAAGATTCCAGTTGGGTGCAAGATGACAGCTCAGATAAGTGATCCATTTTAGGGAAGTCCTCATTTTCCAATGTTTTATTCCACATTGAGGACAATGTTATGTTTAAGTTTGGGGTGTTTAGCATTTTATTTGTGTTTAGGGATTTTTTCCAAGTTTGGGGGTTGTTGCAGTTTATTTAGTTTGTGTATTGTGTGTTTAGCTAGATTTGCTTATGTGTTATGTTTAAATTTTTATGTTGACTTAGCTAAATAAAATCCAATAGCAACTATGTTAACATGCTAAAACTGATGGATTCTCTCTTGATGATCAATAACTTATGCTGAGTTTTTGATTACTATTACATATGATTTAAAAGAAAGGATAGATGCTACCTTGTGATTTAATATTCTTATGATAAGTCCTTTTACATGATTGATGAAAATTTTATTAAGCACATTATGTTATGATCATGCAAAGTGTATACTGATGAGTTGATAGTGTTGTAAATTCAGTGATTTATTTTGGTTGACACTAGCATTCTAAAACTTGTTTTATTATCCTTCAAGGTGAAATCCTAGATTACATGTTTACTTGGAAGTGATTTAGGCAAATTTTTTTTATCATTTCGAGCCTTTCAAGCTAACCTGGTACATTCATGTCACTAGTGTCCCCATTGAGCCTTAAGAGAGAACGACATATGTAAGCATGTGAAAAACTACTAATCATTTTTTTTGTTAACCTCATTATCTAGACCCTTTCAGCCTGAAAAACCATGCTTAACCTATAAGAGACATATTTTATACATATGGTTGTTAAAGAGGTATGAGTGAAGCAAAAGAAATTAGTTTGAAAGAATTGAAGAGAAAAATGCCACAAAGGAAAAGAAAAGGGACAATAAAGAAAAGAATTAATAAGGATTCCTCTTTCAGTTGAGAGGATCACATCCCAATTAACTCAAAAGAAAATAAGTTTTGGAATGTGGTAGTAATACAACCCATAAAAAGAAAGAAAAGAGCAGATAAAAAAATATTTTCAAAGAGTAAACATTCATATGCAAGTTAGTTATGATCTCTTACTTTGTGAATCCTTATTCCTTTTATTTGTTAGCCAAACCTAATCAGAGTTGTCTACATTGGTAGAGAGGGATCATGAAAAGCAAGTTTATGGAGTGTTATATGAAGATCATTAGAACCATTAAATTCCACATTGATGACTAAAAGTATGCATGTAGCATGTAATTGACATTACACATGCACACACACATTTTCACTTCATAAAAGGATCGATGAAGCATGAGTTTCATGATATTACTTTGTAAGTGTCTTGAATGATTTCTAAACTATGTATACATATGTAATTTGTTTGGCGTGCTAATGATTGATTGAGAGAAATTATCCTAACTAATTCTTAAGTTCAAATTTCCAGTCTGCTTGAGGCGAGCAAATATGTAAGTTTGGGAGAATTTGATGAGTTAATTTCATACACATATATTACACATGTTTAAGCCTAATTATTTGCAAATCCTTGTATCTTTTAGATGAATTTAATGCTTATTTGTTGGATTTTATTAGGTGCTTTGAAGATGGAGAAAGAATGAAAAAGAAGAGAAAAATATTGGAAAAGAAGCAGCTACAAAGATGGAGCCAATGAAGCAAAGACAGACCGGGCAATAGGTCGGTGCCGCTGACAACAAAACCAAACCACCATTGACCGATAGCAAGCTGGCACCATCGGGCCAGAGTGGATATCTTGCGAAATTTTTCCACAATTGCATATTTTTGCTTGTTTTTTAAGGAAAAAATTATGATTTTTGCTAGGTTCTTCCACTTCTGTTTTTTCAAATTTTTCTCTGAGGTTTAGAGCCGTTTTTTGGGAGATTTCTCTTAGAGAAGAAGGGATTACAAGTAAGAAAGAAGAAAGAGAGAAAATGTTCTTTCATTGTTATCATCATGTCTCAGGGAGTTTTTTTTATTTTCTTCATTGTTATCCTCTCATTTTGTTGTAATAGATGGCAAGTTTAAGGACATCAAAGGAGGAACCATGCTCTAAATTGGAAGCCATGTTTGAAATTGCAAGTATGTTTATTATTTTTTATTAAATTCATAATTTCACCTTATTAAGGTTTCTTATTAGGCATGAACAGTGAAATATTTGAGGAAATGGTGAAATTGAAGTGGGATTCATGGGGGAAAGTGATTGAATTCAGAATTAAATTGAGCATAACAAATGAGATTTCATCCTAAGCTAAGGTTTGAGAATAGTGAAATTTGAGGGGTTTTATGTAAATTTATGTGTAATTGTCATGATGAAATTGATTAAGACCTAGATTATAGTGGTTTAAGACTTGTTTAAAGGTGAAAAAGTTAATTTTGTGTCATAACCTAAGTAGAGGTTGAAAAGGGCTTTTGTGTATAGTATGAATAAGTAGTTGAATCATTAACCTATGGGCTTAATTGACTTGTAAGTGAGCTTAATTACTTTTTAATTGAATTGTAGAGTTATTACATGTTGATGGATATAAAATTAGTTAATGTTGCCTTTGTAATTAAATGATATGGTGGTATGTACATGGCCATTGAGCAGGATGAGAAGGCATGGAAGCTCAAGAAGTTATAAGATGACTCGTCATTTAGGTAAGTAGGTGCCCATTTTTTGTTTGAGATGGATGCCTGAATGTGGATAATGAATATCCCATTGATTGTATCTGAGCATGTATGTTTTGGTTGGGGTTAGGGATAGTGGATATCCCATGCTTGTTTTAAGATCAATGTTTATCAAGCATGATGAATACATGAATATTAGAGTATCTCTTGATTATGAAATGAATGGCTATGTGACTATGTGAAAATGATGGGATAAGAAATATCCCATGATTGTATTAAGGTGTATTTCATGGTGCATATATGAATGATGGGAATGCGTAAATTGATGAATTATGAGGATAATGATTATCCTAGGACTTTTTGTTCATTGTACATTATGAATGTGAGAATTTGTGGGTATATTTAGTATGTGAAAATGCCATGTGTGATAATTGAATGATCGTGTATTTGAATCATTCCAAGAATTGTATTTGACCTAGTGGTGTAGTGTGTGATACCTGCAAGGCATAATACGCCTAAAGGGCATAGAATGTGTATCTTGGCCTTCTTAGAATTGGAGCCTCATAGTAGTATATTCATGGAAGGATTTTATGATTATATTGTATTCATGTTCTGGTCTAGAACAAGTGATGTCTAATTGATTGTTATTTTCTTATCGTGCCTACTTACTGAGTTATCCAGACTCATGCCTTCTTATTCTGTCTTGTTAGTTGACTAGTTAGGTAAAGAATCTCAACTATGGTTTGGGACTAGTGAGCTAACATGAAGACATTATTGTGTGGTAAGATAAATTGCCATTGGAATCCCTTAATGTAGGTGTCATTGTATTTGATTTAAATGTTGTATGATGTATGGATAAATTCAAATGATGTAAATGAAATATAATGGCATGTCATAGTAACTATTCATGATATGGTAGATGGAATGGTATGATTCCAGGGATGGATATTGCAATCATGATATGGTTCTGACCTTGGGCGGAGCTATGGGTATAGGTGCGTGTTTTAGATTGAAATGTTATCTTATAATTCTTGAATTATAAATTTATATGATTTAATACATGTATATCACGTATAAATGCTTATATTTTACGGCAAATTTTGCTAGATTTTTGGCAGAGATTTCCCTTAGAAATGGAAAAATGGCAATATGATGGTAAAATGCATAGGCCCCAGGGCAGGGCGTTACAGAATGGTATTAGAGCCTAGTGACTTATTTGTGTGATAAGTCTTGCTAATCTAAGTGATAACACTAAGTTTCGGGATCATGATGGCAATGGCAAGAGGACATAGGAAATGACATGCCTAATATGAATTGATGAACTCATAAGGAATATGGGAGAAAATTAGCCTAAGAGTAATGGCAAGGCGTGAGGAAAGGTAGGAAGGGCATGTGTATGGAAGGAAGATGATAGTGTTTTGTAATACCTGGTGGTATTAAATTATGGATTATTATTGAAAATTTGTGATTTTGCATTTTATATAGTGAGTAAATTAAAATTTTAATTTGGAGTAGCAAAAATTGAGAAATTCAAGATAAAATGGTGCATGCTGAATTTAATATGCACATGTAAAAATAATGTTATGATTAAATTGTAGTTGATAAACCCACATGTTCGGTATTTGATGATTAATTAATGAGAAAAATTATGATTTTAATGCATGAGTAAATGCATGAAAAGTTTAGAAAAGTTTTTGATATGATACATAATTTAAGATAGAAATTAATGTGTAAATATTTTAATAATTATGATGTCATTTTAATTATGCAAGAAAATTATTACATTTTGTGGATACAATTTATGTGGTAAAATCATATGAAAATTAGTGTAAAGGAATGAGATTAAATAAACAAAAGATTGAGAAAAACTCAAAACTACATAAGTCTATTTTAAGAAAATGTTAAATTTGGAAAATGGGTCATTTGTGTTTAATTTTTTTAACATATATAATGGATGAATTATAAAATGTGTTCATCATAAAAGATGTAGATCTTGAAATTGTTTTTTCAAAAAATCAAGAATCACATAATTTTGATATCAGACAAAGAAATTATGATCAAAACAGTGAGACTCTTCTAAATTACAAAAAAGTAATGGTGTGAATTATTGAGCCACTTTAATTAATTTTTTTGATATATTTTTAGGATGATTTAGAAAACTTTAGCAACAACACAAAAGTTGTAGGCATTGGATTTATCTTCTAATGCCTCAAAAATAATATCATTTGGATATCATATGAAAAATATATGCTAAAATTATTGAGGCTGTGTTTGGTGAAAAATTAAGGATAAAAAATAACGGGATTAAATTGATAATATTGAAAATTGTGCATTATTTATGCAAATAATTTTGAAAATTTGTATAAAAGACCCATTAAAATAAATATATGTGTGTGATGTGGAATTTTCAAATTATTTATTGATTTTATGTAATATTTGTGGTTTAATTACTAAGTGGCTAGACTTTAAGGTAAATAATTTTTTTATGTAATAAATTAAATTGGAACAATTTTATTCAAGATAAAATTTAATTTTGGGCAACAATATTTGATATACAATTATACACTTATAAAGGATGGTATTGGGATGCAAAACATGCATGTATGGGATATAAACACATGGATTTTTATGATACATGTATGGACCGGTTTATGCACTACCGGAGCACTACTGTGGAGTAACCATAAGTTGCTCCACCATCTTCTCAAAACACCATTCGTTTCCCCCTCTCTTGCCCTCTTCCTCCCCATCTCGCACCCATTTCTCTTCAATGATTTATGTAAGAAATTGCGCTAACGAACCCTAATCTCAACCCCATTCATTTAGTTATGAAAATCATCAAGTTTGGACAAGTTCAAGAAGGAAGAAACAAGTTGTTAATCTCATTTTGTTCTTGTTTGCATTGTATCCTTGAAGATCTAGGTGGATTTCAACGTGGAAAGGAAGGTAATGCAAATTTCCCTAGTCAATTTTGTCCTATCGTTTTGCTAGGGTATTGATCTGTTTGTGGGGGTTAAGTGAGGCTAAAAATGCTTGATTTGCTTGGGATTTTGATGGGAGAAATTGATTAATCATTAATAGCAGCCTGATTCATGTGGTTTGGGCATGATAGGAACTATATTGCTGCCCACAAAAATGGGCAACAATATGGTTGAGCATGAGCTAGGGTTTGGGTGTGTATGGACTATACATGACAAACAAAATGGGTATGATATTTAATTAGTAATTTCGTGATGAATGTAGGATGTTAATTATGCCAAGAAATGATTAATTGTTGCTAGAATTATGTATTTAGATTATGCATGCAAATTATTTGATGAAATGTGTCAATCGAAGCTTGTTCAAGAATGAAGGTGAATGGGCAGCTTGGAAAATGAACTTTGGAGATTATTATTATTATTACTATTATTGATAATTATTTGTTAATTTCAATGGAAATGAAGTGTATGTAACGGGTATTGAATAAAATATGAGGTAAGTTGCAGAAATTTATAATGCAAACGATGTATTTGTGAAAATGCTTCAATGTGAAGCTGATTGAATGTGTAGGGGATGTTTGGTTATGACTTAGATGAATATTATGCCTAATTAGATTGCTTTAAAGTTAATTGCATGTTAAACATTTTGAATACAGGTTGTATAATGTGGGTAATCCATGGAAATGACGATATGTGGTTGAAATGTATGATCTAAGAGATGAATCCTATATGTTGTTGAAATGCCTATACGAAAAGTGAAATATGATTAACTGATTTTGAGGTCACATGAATTAGACATGAAATAGCCACTAATACAAGGTGTTTTATATACTAAATGAATGCTTAGGTGATGGTTAAAAGAATGGGCAGCAATAGGAATGCTTGGGAATAGAAATTCACACTTGAAATTGGGTTATAGGAGTCCTAAATTGGACAACTTTGTAAATAGATTTTTTATAGGTTAACATGATGTTTAATTGTCTTGAAATCATACACGAGTTTATGTAGTTGTAACCCAAGCCAAATTACAAATTTTATTTGGAATACATGTGTAAATTGAGTTTTGGCATATGTTCTATTTGTAGGATAAATTGAGTGTGGATAAGAAGCTATGGAGCTTATAGAGTCATGGAATTTGGTAAATCTGGAGGTAATTAGGCTATCTTTCTTGTTTCTTGAATGCATGAATAAGGATATAAAATATCTCATTGTTTGAAAATCCTGGCATGTTTGTTTTGTTTTGGGAATTGTTGAAATCCCTTGCTTGTCTAAAGATTTATGATGTTTTGTAATTATTGAATGTTAGGGATAGATGTTATCCCTTATCCTAGGCATAACGATATTATTTTTGTGTATGGATGCCTAAATGCGAGGGATAAAAAGTATCCCTAGATTGAAATCGTGGATGACTATGATCTAAGGTACTTGTATTGTGTAACAGGGATAATAAATATCCAGTCTAGAATTCTTTTGAATGTGTAAATGTATTTTGGCAGCAGAGGATATCCCAGGTTGTTGTACTAAATGATATGTATCATATCATGTCATATAAATGAGTGTATTAATGGAATGATGAACATTCTATGATAAAGAATAATTATGTATGGTGCGCCTAAATGACACAATTTTGTATTTTATGCTTGTTGAACATAGTGTTGATATGTGGTGCTTACATGGCATGATATCTGATTTTTGTTATTATACGCCTAAAAGGCGTGGATAATGCATGAAGAGAAAGTGAATTTGAACCTCATGATATGATTATTTTGTGTTGTTCATCTTAGGATAAGATGATAATGCATTTATTTATGATGATGAATGAACATAGGAATATACTATTTTTTATACATGTTCTAGGTTAGAACATTTTAAGTTTATTAATTATTTTTTTGTTATTTATGCCTACTTATTGAGTTGCTCGGAATCACCCCTTCTTAATATTTTTTTAGCTGATAAGACAGGTAAAGAATCCCAACTGCGGATTGGGGCTGATAATCCAAATTTTAAGACATTTTATTTATGAAATGGTAAATTGGGTTTGGAATCCCTTCATATTATATCTTTGTAAATTAAAAGTGTCATTTTTTTGTAATAAGATTAAAATGATGTATATTGTATAGTGTGGGCATGTCATGATGATAAATCTGTAATTGTAGTTGTGTGATTGCAATCATGACCCGGTTCCGATCTTGGGCGAAGCTATGAGTATGGGTTTGGTGTTTAGTATTTAAATGTAATTGATGTTTTATATTGCAGGATTATTAATTGTATGTGATATTACATATGTATATCAGGTGCAAATGCCTTATATTTTAGGGAAGACTTTGCTGAATTTTTGGTAAGATTTTTCTCTGGAATATAAGATGGTAGCATTCCGCATTAGCCTCGGGGTGGCATGGTTAAAATGCATAAGATGGGGGTGCGGGGCATTACAGGTGGTATCAGAGTTGAGCAGGTATCTAATAGGACACGCCCAAGTTATGACGGCAATGGTTGTTAGATGGAGATAAGAAGTGATTTGCCAAGAATATATAATAATAATTAAGTTAGAATAATAAGAAGTCATGAGAATGGAATAGAGGGCATGTAAATGATAATTGGGATCAGAAAGGGTCATGTATAGGTAATGTATATAGTCATTGTGACTTGATATGATTATATATGGATGATATCCATAGGAAATGACTATGATAGTGCTATGATAGCACAATTATGATTGAAATGAATATTTATATTAATGATATATTTACTATAATCATAGTGGCACAGTGAAAACTTGGTAGTGTCCATATGTGCATCATATGGGAAGGTTGATATGTTATTCTTTATAGTATATTTGACACGGAATGTTTAAATGTTATGTTACACTGTATGTGTTGAATAAATGAAACTGTGAAGTTTCATGTATAGGTATTAGAAACTGAAATTGAGTTCATTTGTTTGTTTGCTTGTAGTGGAATCATTGGATTCCTTAAAATAAGACATGATGTAAATTTCGTTGGTTGTTTGATTGCCTTGATGGGACATGGTATGTAGTGGCATGAATTCTATGAGTGATGTTTAATGAATTTATGATTGTGATTGATTGTAATGCCGGGATGGCATTGATATGACTGGTATGTTAAAGTAATGTAGTGTATTTATGTATTGATTTGATTGATTTTATTAATTGAAATACTATTGATACGACATTGATTTGCCATAACTGATTGAATTAATACGTATGATTGAATAACTTTACTTGTGAACATGTCAATTGAATGAATTGGCATATTTGCCATGATTATGTTGATGGATAATGGATGTTGTCATGATTTATTTGAGTTGTGTT